>JAYJMB010082492.1:0-20099 GCA_036873735.1 Pouteria campechiana
ATTTGGCATACATGTGGAGAGAGTGAGTATGAAGATAGGTGGAGCTCTTGTGCTCATGTGATCATCTGAGCGAACAAGGATGTTACAATTAAAGGGTTCCACATAGGTAGCAGTCACGGCATATGAGTCTGGCCAATTCAGCATGCAGGTGATGACAGTATGAATGGTGTGCAAAGATGATGACCAGTTGAAGATGCAACAAGGTTCGTGAGAAAAGCTACAGGAAGAGATGAGGAAGACGGTAAGATGTGCATCAAGAGGTAGTCTTCTTGATCTCTAGTTGTGGCTATTTAATCTCTTCGGATGCTAGCAGGATGGAAGAGATAGAGCCACAAGATGCATAGTAATAGACTTTGTAAGCATCTCAGGCGGAGGTGCAGATCATGCTGGTTTGAGCATAATAGATAATGAACTAACTAATGGAATGTTGATGATTGATTTGCAGATGGTGGTGACACTGGTTTAAATCTTCAAGAGCTTGCTTGAAGTCTGCAGAATCTAAGTCAAGGTGGAGATTTGTTGGGTTTTTATATCTTATATTCTACAAATTCTAGTGGGCCTACATATGTGAGATGGACTTAGGGTATCCATGGAGGGATGGCCACTAGAGAAGCTATACGTTAAGGTGTCAGTTAAGGATTCATTGGAGGATTTTAGGGTTAAGGCGAGGAAGTCATTATGTAGATCCTAGGGTTTTTTTTAGAGTAAGAGGGGAGGTTATCACAGTGTTTTAATTTGGATATGTGTGTGGGGCATTTCATGAGATGTGTATGAGATATCTTAAGTGTATCTCTGTAACCTGTATTTCATAGTGGATTGATTATCTCTCTCCCATAGTTTTTTTTTCTTTTGGATTGAAGGGTTTCCCACATAAATCTTGTATATCTGATTATGTATTTGATCATGCCTTTAATCATGTATGTATGATCTTGTATATTTATGACCTTGACCTTAGAATTTTATGAGAGCTTCCACAACAGCATTAAGGTCATGTGCATGCCCGTCACTAATACTATTGCCGAAGGCACGTTTCATAGCTAGTTTCTAATCTAAAAGCCCAAAGACTTTTTATAAATAACAACCATTAAGAAATGTCATAGTACCGGTAAGGATGCTAAATTACTTAAAATTTAAAAAACATAGGCTCAATTTTAAAGAGGATACACTTTATGTGAGAAGAATCCATTCGAGGGGAATAAGCAAAACTAGCAGGATAAAACCAAGAGCGACTTGAACATTTTGTTTGGTATTGGATACGTACATCTTCAGATTAATGCTTTAATCAATGTATGAAATTCCTAGTGCATCTTGTAAATTACCCTGAGGCAACACTTTAATAGAGTAGCTTGGAAAAAGAAGTGTCCTAGCTGATGAACCTATGGGCTTGTGGGTTTCTAGATGAGCTAGCCCAAGGCTGATAAACCTAATTAGCTTTTGGGTTGAAATAGGTATGTGAGCTCAAGGCAGGACAAAGATAAAAACTTGGTTGCATCGACAATAGCAATGGTTAAGTCGGCAATATGATGACTCAAGGCTAGTACAAGCACAAATCGTCTACTCGATGGGCTAGGTATTCTAATCCAAAACTGGTCTTTGATGCTCTACCTTAACCTCAACTGGTGACAAATGAAATTTCATCAAGGCCAAAGCATAGTCAACCCAAATATTCTTAGCCCAACTTTCTTGTCATCACTATTTATGCGCAAGAATAAAATACGTATGCATGAGTTTTTTTTATGGGAAAATTTTCAGGTATGCTTGTAAGATTTTTCATGGCGAACGAGATAAGAATTCAGCCTACTATATATCAAATGCTGCGTGTTTTTAATTTAAATTTTAAAAAGATTTTACAAAAGCTTCTGTGGTTTTTATATCCAACGTTGGATAGAAACAAGTCCAACCTGGTACTCAACCTTTTAGTTTGCCGGTCATACTTGGCCGGTTCTTTCGGTGGCCACGTCATAATCTATGAGCAGTTTAATTATTTATTTTTATCTTATAGCGCTTATCATATGTGTACCGCGCACATATACAATAATTTATATACAATAAAAAATTAAATATATCACATTTATATAATTTTAAAATTATAAAAAACTTGCATATCTTTTGACCTGTTCGAAGCAAAGTGGATGATTATCTTGTCTGATTCTAGCAACATTGATATTATCCCATCTGTTTTACCACGGTTGTTCCTTTTAATCCTTATTTTATTCATCTATTTTGTCTTTACCTTGTTATTTTATTAGCATAATTTTAAAAAATACTTCTATCCATCTCCCATCAATCCTGTCTACCCCGATCTACATGAGGCCGAAAATTCGACGTGGAAGAGCTTTGTAAGAATACGACAAGATGTACCAAGAAGCGTACAGATGGGAAACAAGCAAGTAGCGTGCAATCAACAAAAGTTGCAGCACCATCGAATATCCACAACCCCAACTTTGCTTAGATCATACTCCGGAATCTACATCACAAGGATTAGTTTTTTCATCCACTTGTGGAAATTTATTGCAGATAAAAAATAAAATAAAAACTCGACAGGGCAGATTCACGGGAAAATGCAGGTGCACGAAAATACCATGTACCTCGGAAGCACCATACTTTTTATTTTTAAACCAAAGCATCCCCTTCGAAAATCACACCAATGCCCCCCACTTCTCCGCAGTCAGCGGCCACCATCGTCTTAAAATATTCCGCATTCCATTTCTATCCCAACCTCACTTCGCCGATCGGCCTACTTTTAGTTTTAACGGGGCATGCGGACGCTTCCACCTCCGCCCAATCTCCATCGCCTCTCCGTCGAAATCCAAGAAACAAGATGCTGAGATTTCAGTCACCCTACTTCTGGCTCAAGCATACCACCATCCTCCCCATCATTCTCGTCATGGGGCTTTGCTCTCTCTCGTACTTCATTGGCTCCTGGTCCAACACCCCATTTTCAACTCATTCCTCCTCTTCTTCTTCCCACCTTCCTTGCCATGAATCATCAGCCTCCCAAACTCACACAAACGCAGCCCTCGACTTCTCGGCCCACCACTACAATGACTCATCACCCTCCACGGCCATCGGCGACTACCCCGCCTGCCACGTCAGCTACACCGAGTACACTCCCTGCGAGGACCGGAGCAGGTCGCTGAAATACCCGAGGAAGAGGCTGGTGTACAGGGAGAGGCACTGCCCGGAGACGGAGGAGGAGCGGTTGAAGTGCCTGGTGCCAGCGCCGTACGGGTACAGGATCCCGTTTCCGTGGCCCGGGAGTCGAGATTGTGCGTGGTTGGCGAACGTGCCCCACAAGGAGCTGACGGTGGAGAAGGCAGGGCAGAACTGGGTGCGCGTGGAGGGCGATCGGTTCAGATTCCCTGGTGGCGGGACCATGTTTCGACGTGGAGCCGATGCTTATATCGATGAAATCGCGGCGATGATTCCTCTGGCGGACGGCTCGATCAGGACCGCCATCGACACGGGCTGTGGGGCGAGTTGTTTCTCTCTTTCTCTTTCCTTTCCCTTCCCCTTTTCTTTCCCTTTCCGTAGGTTTCTGTTGTGTCGGGCCGGGCCGGTACGTGGCCGGCTATATATATTGATGCTTTCTGCACAGCTGGCCATTATCGAGATTGACAAGTCGACCCATTAACAAACGCTGGCCCTCAGAAGGACTAGGTTGACACAAAATACAAAAATTAGGAATGGCCACCAGTTGCGTCTTAAAATAGGGAATTCTGATTTTTTTTTCTAGAAAAAAAAACATTTTAGATTTAGTTATGATTGGGAAATAATTGTGGGCCAATCCGATAGTGAGACAATGAGATAAGAATGAAGTTTTGTTAATGAGAATATAATTGAAAACTTAACAATGATTTAAATCTTTCGATTGACTGATGGCTCTTACTTCAATGACTGATTTAGTTAGCATTCTGTTTTAGTATCCAAATTCATCAGATAGTTGAGACTACTAATGTTGGTTGATCTCTAATCTAATCGTTCAATTCTCCTGCAACTCTCAAAGAGAGTGGTTTCTTTTGAACCATAGAGGGCTTTTTGATCATTTATGTGAGAAGAACTTGTAGTTTAAGATTAAATAGAGTTCAACAACCTTTGACCCGTTGATTATGATGAATTTTTTGGATCTGGTGGATAGAGTTTGATAGTATTGGATGGATGGTAGTTTATATGGGTTTAAGTTAATAGCTTTGATAGATTTTGATGAGTTTAACAGCAATCAATAATGTTTGACAGTGTTTGATTGGGATTGACAGGGGATCGATGGTGTTTGACAAAGTTTAATAACAAAAATCCTAAAATTTTCCAAAAATGCTTTGCGCATCTGAATCGTAAATCTTAAATCTAATAGTAGATGAACCGTTTCTCTTGGATTAACCGGACTCTTTCTCAAACGATAATGATTTCTATGGTTATGGAGATGAGAAATAATTTGAGGTTGTATAGGTGGCAAGCTGGGGAGCTTACCTACTACAACAAAACATCACAGCCATGTCGATTGCACCGAGGGACACGCATGAAGCGCAAGTGCAATTTGCTCTTGAACGAGGTGTTCCGGCCATGATCGGATTGCTCGCATCCAACAGACTCCCTTACCCATCAAGGGCCTTCGATATGGCACATTGCTCACGTTGCCTCGTGCCATGGCACCTCTATGGTAATCAATCTACAAGAGGAACTCAATCATATATCCTTGAATTTTCCTAGGACAGGAATCATTGGATGTTTGCTTACAACTCTGGTGTGCTGGAACGTCAAACAGATGGTCTGTACCTAACTGAGATTGATCGAATATTGCGGCCGGGTGGGTACTGGATCTTGTCAGGCCCGCCTATAAACTGGAAGAAACACTGGCGAGGCTGGAACAGAACAGAAGAGGATTTGAGCAATGAGCAATCCGCCATTGAGAATGTAACAAGTAGCCTTTGCTGGAAGAAGGTAACAGAGAAGGGGGATATTGCAGTTTGGCAGAAACCCATGAATCATAAAGATTGCAAACTGGACGGGGACTCCAAGATGAAGAGCTTTTGTAGTGCCCAAGATCCTGATTCTGCATGGTAAGTGTCATGTGATGCAGCTTGCCGGAGAAACGGTATGCAACTTTGTTATAGGAGAGATTGAAAAGATGATCAATTGATCATGTGCCATCATGACATGCTCTTTTGATTTAATCCATTCGTCTGCTGTCCACTGGCAATGCCTATTTGTGTTAAGCCTCTGACTAATTTTTCAAAAGACGCTAATATTGAGAAACATGTAACACCAAATCAGTTATACTCAAATCTTTAATCTCTCATCATCTGAATTTTCTTGCCATTTTTTTATAAAGTTACAAATCATTTGACATGCCAAGACAGGTACACTAAAATGGAGGCCTGCATAACACCCCTGCCAGAGGTGACCGAAACAGAAGAAACTGCAGTTGGAGAATTGAAGAAATGGCCCGAGAGATTAACAGCAGTGCCATCAAGGATTAGTACAGGAAGCCTGGCGGGAACGCTGCCTGATAAATTCTTGCAAGATTCAGAGCTCTGGAAGAAGAGATTGGTGCACTACAAGACTATCAGTCAGTTGGGTCAGAGGGGCAGGTACAGGAATTTGCTGGACATGAATGCTCAGTTTGGAGGCTTCGCTGCTGCACTCATCGATGATCCGGTCTGGGTCATGAATGTTGTCCCCACTGAGTCGGAAATCAACACGTTGGGAGTCATCTACGAGCGTGGGTTGATTGGAACATATCAGAATTGGTGAGGTCTAGCAATGCTCTGATGTTGGATGCATGGAGCACCTGTGCTTGTTCTTTCTCATTTATGGGAATTCTAAATTCATTTCATGGCAGGTGCGAGGCCATGTCTACTTACCCAAGGACGTATGATCTTCTCCATGCTAACTTGGTCTTTAGCCTCTACCAAGACAGGTAATTAATTAATATCAACATACCTATCTACATGCTATGCAGGAACTAGAGCCGCTGATAAAGTGAGCCACCATCAACTTAACCCAATTGACAAATTAGGTGGAGGTCAACCCAATCTCTCTAAATTTTTTATTTACTCAAACCTAATCTTCCCAATCAGGTTGGATTAGTTAGATTTAGGTGAACCCAATTTAAGTTGCAACCTTAGGTACAAATATTATTTTGCTTTTAGAAATATCTTCTCATATTTATTAACGTCTTCGGTTGAAGGCGTAATGGAGGGATATGTTTTTCCTTTTGCTCTACCTTTTCCATGACATATTTTTTAATTACTTATTCTTACTCCTAGCATTATACTCTTTTATTGTTATTTATATTTTCAGTTATTATCTTTTATCTTTCTGTTCAAAAAGCATATATATTTTATCTTTATTTATTTGTAGTTAACAATCTTTTTATCTATCTATCTTGTACTTTCCTATTTCTCTTATCATCCATCCAACTAAATGCCGCCTAAAGGGTATATTGGAATGGTGTTTTTTGGTAATCATGGAGATGATTGTATTGTAATTTTAATATAAAATTAGCCATAAAATGAGTAAAGATGTAAAAAAAATAGTGCATTTTAATGATAAAAATTATAGGTACAATGTTAGAGAAGGAGAAAAGTAAACTAAATAAAGTTAGATAAATGTCATGAAATTTAAAGTGATGGGGCAACAATAATCTCAAATATGCCTAAAGTCAATTTATTTTCTAAATAATGATATTATACTTTCATTTATATTTTAGAAAATAATATTCAAAATCTTATAAAAATGATATTATACTTCAAAAATTGATATTCAAAATCTTGTAAAGGTTATAAACAAAATTTGATCCATTTATTAGATTTTTTGAATAGAATATTGATGTAATAATAAAATTATTAAGATGTATTTTTTAATGATATATATTAACTAGTATGAAATAAAATTACAATTAAATAGTTATAAATAATATACGGTAAATAATTTGGGTGGAATACATTTGATAAAATATTATTTTTATAATTTTTATTTATGGCCTTCTACATATTTTGTTTAAATAATATTCTTAGTATACGCCATACATTTTAAATAATAAAATCAAATAACTAAATTAGATCTTTTAAAGCTTTTTTAGACCAATAAATGTTAATTTTTTTCAAACATAAATCATGCATGTTTATCATAAGGGGCCATACATTTTAAATAATAAAATCAAATAACTAAATTAGATCTTTTAAAGCTTTGCAAGACCTATAAATGTTAATTTTTTTCAAACATAAATCACGCATGTTCATCATTAAGGGCCATACATTTTAAATAATAAAATCAAATAACTAAATTAGATCTTTAAAGCTTTGTAAGACCAATAAATGTTAATTTTTTTTTAAAACATAAATCATGCATTTGTTCATCATTAGGGGCGAATGTTGTTTAAAAAAAAAAAAAAAAAAAAACAAAGAAAGAAAGAATAGGGTTTTCTTAGATTGTAAGAAATATCATCGTTTGATAAATTTTTCCTTCCAAATGCTTGGCGAGATCTTACTGCGGCTGGCCTGACGGGATGCTTCAATCCATCATACACAAGCACCATTTCAGAAAATAATTATCTTGTTCTAACGTTGTCATGTATTTTGGTCCTTTCTAGATGCACAATAGAAAATGTTCTGTTGGAGATGGATAGAATTCTGAGGCCACAAGGGACTGTGATCTTTAGAGATGATGTGGATATCTTGGTGAAGATCAAGAGCATCACAGACAGAATGAGGTGGGACGGTCGGATGGCAGACCATGAAGATGGGCCGAAGAGGAGAGAGAAGCTTCTTGTAGCCGTTAAGCAGTATTGGACTGCACCAGGCGCTCATCAAACCCAACAATAGCCAGACATTGCAATGAGAGCGGCGTATAAGGAATTCTAGCCATGTTGTATTCTACTCCGGTCTTCATAATTAAAATGTAATTCTTTCGAAAATGTAATTCATTAAAATGTAAAAATCTTTGGCTTAATAAGAATACTACAAAGAAGATCTTCAATTCATTTTACGACCCTTATATCAAGCATTTCCATCATTTTGGCCCGTTCCTAACCTGAGCTGAAGCGTCTCTAATTCACGTTTTTTACATTGGGTAAGAGTATTAGGTAAATCAAGCAAATGTAGTCTTTCTTTTATGCACTATTTATGGGCATAGGGGCTGATGAGGGATAGACAGTTTGGTAAGCATGGCAGCTGCAAAATCGCTTCTATATGTGCTGGTGCTTTTGGCTTTGGTAGCCTGCGCTCAGATGGCATGGTCTCACCACTGTTCGATTGAGCTAAGCAATCTGAACGTGTGTGCACCATTCGTGGTGCCTGGTGGAGTCCCCAGTCCTCAATGCTGTGCTGCCGTCGGAGCAGTTGACCAAGGATGCCTCTGCAACACTGCAAGAATCATCGCCCAAATCCCCACCTTGTGCAACCTCCCACACGTCCACTGTGGTAGGCCTCCCACCAACTCCTCTATCCCTCTACTTTTCTATTGCATCCTATTTTCCGTGGCCAATGTTCGTGATCCAGATCAGGGGCACGCATTAATTCCATACCTCGACCATTTCACTATTTTCCGTGGCTAATGTGCATGATCCAGATCAGGGGCACCCATGAACACCACACCTAGACCATTTCAGCGAGTCCTAACGGATGATCTTTCGGAAAGATTCCCGAGGTTAGGATTAAGGAATCTCACTGGCCGAATTAGCTTCTTCCCCTTTTTTCTCTGCGGGCAAATGGGAAAAATGAGGCAATGGTTAGTAGCAAAAGCCAAAGACACTACGTTGATTCGTTACACCTTAAAACTGATTGACTAAAATTCCAATTTTGTTATTTCATTGACAGGTTCATGAATGGTACGTGGCCGATCAAGGAAAAATCCCACGTTTCCCCTAGCTTTTCTTTTTCTTGTTGTATCCCATCTGGTCTGTAACTGATCAATGCCATGGAAGTAAAATCAGACATATGGTTTGAATGAATCAACGAGCTGCCGTCACATGATTTCTAGCTTTTGCGTAGTCATTTTTCTTGATTAGCATCACTCGACATTCTTTCAAACGATTAACCACCTCAGATGGTGAGGTCGCCCACCCTGACGTCCCCGGCCTGCCCAAGTCCCTTCCCCTGAGTTGGGTAATGGACCGATGCTCAAATAGGAGAATCAACCCGACCATGAAAACTCAAAAGAGGACATGGGAATTTGTAATGGTTTGCCATAAAAATGGATAGTTAAAAACTCTCTTCTTAACTGCGGGCATGATCACTGCCTCTTGAGTACTTATGAGATAAATTAAAATGACCAATGTATGTACAACCTTACAAGTTAGCCTATTGCTCCCACACAACTGGAAGTAACCTGTCATGCCCAATGATGGCCTTTAAGAGTAGACTTAATTCATCTTTCCAAAGCTTTTTCCATTCACGACCTTTTTGACAATGATGCAGAGCAAAAACAGGTGCTCCCAGACCTGATTTGAAATGCATTGATTGAGCTCTGGATGGAAATCCTTCTTAAAAGATGACACTAAATTAGTTCTAGGAACAAGGCTTCTTGCTTGCTGGTCAAACCCAGTTCACTCAGAGACAATTTGCTTTCATCATCACCAAAAGCCTGGCGAGGATATGGCCGCACCTGTCGATTGAAAAAAAAAAATTCAGATAACAGAAAATAGTTCCACACATCTTCAACAATCACAGTTGATCACAAGCCAATCCTAGAACCAGTCATCTGCACTACGCATTTGAGTATCAAGCCAAGCAAATCAACCAATGGTCCACTACAATGAACCAAAACTAACTTGAAACATTCTTAACAATTTAATAATTTAATTGACAGCATGCAGGTAAATGGCAACAGAAGTAAAGCAACGGTCCACATTCAAACATGGGGCTGGTCAGATCAATTCATGGGGCTACCAAAACACAACCACATTTATATGGAGGCAAGGCCTGATGATATCATTCACGCCCTTCAATTGAGGATGAAATAATTCATCTGGTAGAAACCATACGCTCATCATGTGCACACCTTCCAAAAAGTGACAGGACATTGGTTTTCCCAGCCCAACAGTTGCCTGTGCATGCCAATCCTGGTATTAGTTCTCAGAATTGAGAGAGAAGTCTGATACCCCGGAGTAGTGTGAAAAAAGATGCACAGACAATTAGAAATTGCATGATGGGATAAATGTCAAGTTAATGCCCCTACAATGGTTTGGATTCTAGATGTATGGTGTGAAAAAGAAATCCCACTTGACCGATCATCAGCTATCAGTGGAAAATATCAAATAGTTCCAATTCAACAAAAGTCTCCATGAATTAGAGATAATCATTGTGCAACATTCAATGTAGCAAGAGTAGATTAGTCATAGTTGGCGTCCACAATTTAGACAATCTAATTATTTAATACACGTCATGTGTAAAGTTTACAGTGAGTGTGGATATACATCTTGATCAAGCCAAATGTTAGGTCCGCCATATGTATGATTTCTGTCTAAACATAAACCGTCACTTTCAGACAGGATATAAAGTTAACTGTCTATAACTTTTTACCACAAAAAGGAAAGAATTCAGATCCAAGTGATTGATATGCAGAGAATTACCAGTCTGTAGGCCCCAGGTTTAACCACTCTACTGACGTCTATAAAATCAAGAAGAGACTGCAAGACAGACAAGCAATGAGATAGATACAAGTACATGAAAATTGATCAGCTTCCAAACTGTTTTCAAATGACTTGGAGAAAAAAATGACATTACCTGAAGCTTGTCAGACTTCAGGAAGCGACGACCATGACGGCTACCATCAGGCATTCGAACAAGGAGTGTGACGGCACCTACATTGTCTGCAGCTGGCTCTGGAGGAAGAGAAGCCTGTTTTGCTCCAAGAAGCTTCTCATATTCCTATCATTATAAATAACTAAGAGATCAATATTCAATACTCTGTAGATGCAGAGTATCAGTGTCATGTTGTAGAAGTTAAATATTGATTTTCCAACAGGCAAGATAGTAACATAACCCTACTTATTGGGGATGTTAGTAGTCTCATCATGAGAAGGAGAAAATGATTTGATGGGACTTGATTAATATAGTCAGAGATAAGATTAATATCCCTCAGAGATTCCAAGGAATTGATAGAAGAGATCCATGTACTAAACATGTTGAGATATTTCAACCTTACCTCCCTCCACCTGGATATCTATCCATTCTACACAAAGGTTGCTCAGCCTAGAAAAATGGGCAAGCAAACAAATTACTTTATATTTACCTCTTTCTCCAGTAATTTCCTTTGAGATTCTTCTTTTTGATGCTTTTCTTCTCTGAGGGAAGCTTCAGCCTGCTCTATCGCCTTTAGTTCTTTCTCTCTGTCTGCTTCAAGTGCTGCCAGATACTCTTGATCCTGTTGCATATATTTAGTATCAATTCCTTGCAGATTAAACTATCAACTATGAAAGAGGCAGCCCAAGAGGACAAACCTGCTGTTCACGTAGTAACCGCTGTGCCATTAGAGAGGGTGATGGTGGGCGAGGCACAGACCAGGGGTGAAAATCTGCATTTCTGTTAGAACTGGTTTCTGGCACTTGATGTGGGTATGAAAAATGATATGCAGCTCCTTCAGGAATTCCGCCAAAAAGTGCAGCCTCAAGCATAATTGCTTCATCATGTTCCTCAGAAGATATTCCTCCCCACTTTGGTTACAGCAAGAATCCAAAAACCACCTTATTAGGTTAAAAATAATCTCTCACTAAGCTGGGAAAATCGTCAAATACCCTGAATGTGGATCCCAGTCCCTCTACAAGCCAACACACGTGCATAGTTCACACTTGACAGGGGTACAAACACTGGGCATTTTCCACCAGCTAAATGCTGTCCAAAAATCAGCTGTTGGTCTGATCATCAGCTGGAAACGAGACTGACCGATGACTTGGCAATTTTCTGTTCATCCATCATATATAATATTTCTGGGCCATGTGCCTTCACAAATGGGCCAGCTTGATTCTTTGAAAATGGGAAATATATGCTGGGACCAATCTGAAGGACAGCTTTAGCAGCATAAAAGTACATTGAGTTGGTGCACATCATGTTGAAATGGTACTGTACTTGGGTTAGCAATTACGTAATTATGTAATAAGGACCAACATGTTTAGAATTGGTTTCATTGTGAGCACCATGTTGCAGACAAAATCACTGGTAGCATAATTGACAATACCTGATCAGAACGGAATGCATCTCCATTACTCTGAGGATGGGTCAAAATGTCCTGTGATTCAGTAACTGGGGGAATGCTCCCCACCATTTCTACCATCTCCTCAGCACATTCCGCAGATCCTGAAGCAAAGCATCTAGACCTTTGCTTTACTAGTGGCTGCTGCTCTAAATCCTCAGCATCATCTTGAATGGATGCATTTCCTGCCTCCAACTTGTACTGATTTGAAGGTCCTGTGTTGGATGAACCAAATTCTTGCCTCCAACAGGGAAAAAAAATTGCAAATCAGGAACATAGCCTTCCAAGACACAGACCAGCATGTACCCATAACACAATCATACCAGAGATGAGAGAACCCAGCCCCTGCACCTGTCCTCTAACTTCTTTGTTTCTTCTTGAAATTTGTTAATTCATTGGTATTATATAAAATGGTACAAATATTAGTTTTGAAACAAGGTTTGAAACAAGTGGCCTACTTGTCATCCAACTCAGACTAAAACAGAAAGAATTAAAAACACCCTGTACTGCAAATAGATAATGACATTCAGTACAGCCACATGGTCAACTTTGGGTTTCACTTAAATGATTGTAAGAGCAGTACCACTCGCCTTGCCTTTAGTCATGTATGTACAACTATAGTCTCATGCAGTTAAATTTTGATTTGTTTTCATGATTTTAAAGAGATCAAAAGGGAAATATTTAAACCCTAACAGTGAATTTGCTTCTACATTTCTTCCTCTCTTGTCATATGAAAAAGCTACAAAACTGAGACCAATGACAAATACCTGTAAACTGTTCTCTCAACTGACCAGGGGATCCACTTTTGAGAACATCTTGAACTCCTGCCATGCAATTCGCCAGTTTACTTATTTCTCGAGAATGCAATCAAGCAATGGTGTTTTCAAAGATAAACAATTTCTTTCCTTCAGACACACAATAGAATGCTGACCAATCACATCTCGTAATGAATCTTTGCCTTCCTTGAATGAGCCTCCTAACCATTGTACCTATATGCTTAGAGCTTAATTTTAAATAATAATGGTAACTGTCGTTGGCATTCAATGCCTCACCTTGGTTCCTCAAGCTAGATATCTAGCACATCAATCAGTCTCCTTGGTAGGTAAAAGTATTACTTGACACCAGGCCAGTTCCCCCTCATTTTACACTCCTTCCCAATCTCTATTAATAAGAATCTTTTGATATAACCCCGTTGACAATGGATATCCCAAAAAGTTATCAACAACAAAAACTGTAAAGGATTGTCAGGCATTCCTCTGAAAGTGAGTTCTATAACCATCTCCAGGAAAGAAATTTCGAACTACTTGATGAAAACATTCAAGATGGTCCTTTTCCACCATTTCTAACATTCACCCATCTTAATTTGGAATTACTTGCACATATCTCCATTCAAGTTGGACCCTACATTTTCAACTTTTTCATTATTCCATGATGCCTCCAGTTCCTCCCTAAAGCTGCCCAATATTAAGTTCCTCTCTCCCACCTCTGATTGCTCCCGATTTCGGGTGATTGTACTTGTACAAGAGCCTACATTAGAGCTAACCTGGAAATAAATTTTTGCGCCTATTTGGTTGCCAACATAAAACAGTTTTGCAAAACCATGCAGTTCATCCAAACATCATTTGCAAACTTTGTGTTCTGACAAACTCTTTGTAACAACTAAGTTCAGAATCCTGAAATTGGCCAAAAGAGCACCCCCTTCTTGGTTTTCATAGCTGCTGTTGGGGTCTAAGCGTCTACATTCATGCAAAAACAGACCAGAGTTCTCTCAGGAAAATAGAATTTTCTCCACAACCAGCCTTGCATTGTAGAATTCATGATGATGACTGTGCTGAATCCACAAAGGCTCAGTAGTAGCAGTTATCAAAATTGAAACCAAAGTGGTGGTCACCAAAGAATAAAGTTGGGTAAAAGTATTCACTATTAGATCATTTGGGACCACAGTGAAATTAATATACCACCTAACACATAGACTGATTATTTTTGACAAGTTAAAAGAATAAAAATATCATTCTCATAAAAATTATAGAATCGCAAGAAGGTTTTAGCGATAGGATCATTTTATACTTTTTTCCCTTGAAGTAGCCTACAACAGTTTTTATTTAACAACTTTTTAGGATGGGAGTCTAGCATTAACTGGGTGTGATCATATCTAGACTAACATTAATGCAAACAATCTTCTAGATCACATGGCTTCAATACAACTACCAACGAGGGGCCAACATATGAAAGGGTTATGCAAGCTAGTATTTCCTCGATACACAAATACTTGCAGGACCAAAATTGCTAACCTGATGGATATGATCCACTTGACAACAACAAACCAACAAAAATGTTTTCTTTCGACCGTTTTTTATCAATGTTAGCTTGTTAGTCACATCAAAAAATAATTACTTTAAAAATCATCAGTTAAAAAATAAGAAAAATTAATTAAGCATGATGTTTCAACCAAATAATAAAATGAAAATTTCAAAATCTTCTTTATTCAGGATGTAGTGTCAGGGAAAATCTTTTGAGCAGTGGCTACCAAACAAGACCAAAGGTAATTAATTCTCGATATTTTTTTCTCTTTTTCTTCTTTCAATTTTTAGCATCCATATGGCATGGTACCACTCCCATAAAACAGGTGGTCTGGATCAATGGTTTGGCTTCTCTCATCCAGTAAAGCTATATGCATGATGAACTGATTTGAATGGCAAGAATAGGTTATTCCACCATATAAGCATGAATGACACTAGCTGACATTCACCTTCCACTTGCTGTGTCCAGTCTTCCTAGATCTTGCATGCCAGATGAACTAAAACCTCCCTGTTCAGCTGTTCCCGTGACCCTCTTCTGCACATCAATTGTTTTCTCTTGTTCCATGGTCTGTACAAGAGACAAAATGGGATTGAGGTGAATGCAAGCTGAAGGATGAAAGCAGGATGTCGAAGCATATATGAGCAGGACCAATGCTTGAAAACTAAAATAGGAAGGTGAAAATAAGCAAGTTTGGAAGACAACAAAACTGCATTTGCAAACTCAGTATCTTATGGAAGAGTAGACTTTTGCTGAGACCAGGGACTAGAAAAGAAAAGTGCCGCATTAAATGGAAGTATATCAAGAGATAATAGTATGAAAAACACATTTGAGACCAAACGAACATCGATAAATTGAATAAGAAAATTTGAATGATTAGAACATACATCTATAGCATGAGACTGTTGGTTTGCATATTCCTCTTCAACATCTCGCTTGGATGCCTCTATGGCTGCTTGAACCATTTGCTCTTCTATGTCATTACCAGGATCAGTTACATTGTCTAACTGAGGATCACCATACCCTACGTGTCTATCAAAACCATCCACTCTAGCAGCATGGCCTAACGCATTCGCAGCAGAAGCAATGGTTAAATTGTCATCCTCTCTGTTCGCAAATCTAACATTTTCACGGGTTTCTTCTTCATGTAAATGGCCATTTCCAGAGACATCTTCAATGGTGGAATGATGATTTGTTCTTGCAACAGAAGGAAGGGATAGATGTACTCCCTGAGACTCATCTGGATTTGGATGATCCATAGCCATGAAATCATCTCGAGGCACAGGAATGCTGGAAAAAGACAAGACTCAACATTTATATTGATAGGAGGTAAATGACTATGGAAAACAAGCATTAGAAAAGAAGCATAAGTCAATGTACACACGCTGTTCTTTCTCCTTCATTGAAATGTGAATTCACAGCTTGATTAAGATTCCCGCCATGTTCCTGATAATTGGTCAAATATCAAATACTGATGTTTACGTGGAACAAAATAATTTGCATGGTAAAAAACACCATTAGATTGGAATTTTGTTGCATAATATCAATATGAAACAACAAGAGAAAGCATGCATATATGTGTGCATAAATATGGATCTTAAAATAACATTTCAAGAGTCATAAGACCCAATAAAAAAGATGAAAGATATCGGAATACATAAGGGTGTGTTTGGATGGGTGCATTAGGCTATGTATTAGTATTGAAGAAAAGACAAAATAACATGATGAGAAGAGTGTAGTTGGGTGTGTATTTGAAAAAGTACAAAGATGATTGAAAGAATAAAGATAAATGATTAAAAAGTAGAGAATATGTAGGGATAAATTATTAAAAGGGTCAAAAAAAATGGTTGAAAAGAAGGCATAATGGTTGAAATATAGAGTGTGTTTGGTAATACCTTGGTTGGTTGGAAGAAAGGTGTAATAGCAAAGGTCTCTATTCATCCAAACACACACTAAGTCTTTCTTAGCAGATCCTCACTTATGGATTACTCATACATCATCATCATCCTCTAGTATGGATTACTTATACATCATCATCCTCCTCCAGTATGGATTATTTAAACATTACCGTCATCTCATACGTCATCATTATCATCAGTGCAATCAGTTCCCTACCACCAACATAATCACCAGATTCACCACTATCATTGCCACTGCATTGCTACTTTTTCTCATCTAAATGGTAATGGTTATTTCCCATCTCTAAGGGCTGGGTAGTCATTTTAGTTTGATGCAGGTTTAATGACCTGCTACCCACTTGATACCAAATTATTCATACCTCACTGCAATGTTATCGACATGTAGGTCCTGGGGACCATGCAGGTTACCAGCAATGACAAACACAGTGATTGGAGTCCATGGATCATGCAAGAATGTTTATAGAAAAAAAAATGGTTGAAGAAGTGTTGTTGTGACATCAACAGCACACGCAATAGGTGGCAGGAATGAATGGTCTCACTACATATCCACTGTAACCAGGGTTTGTTTGAATGAGGATAAAGGAGAAGGGTTTCCAAAACCATCAGTCTTTACTTGATATAACATTTACCTACCCTGCTTACCCCTAACTTTTTCCATAATTAAGCATATCTGTTTCATTATCAAATCTATATTTTCCAAGAAAAGCCTGTCGAATTTATCCTTTATTTATTACTTCCCTAACATCATTTTCACACTTGCTCAAATCATTTCTTTTTGAATATAAGAGGTAGACATCAGTTAAACAACATGCAATATTCGCAATTTCTATCCACATAAAACAATCCAATACAAAATACTCCATAGTCATGGTCAGCCCACTTGTGGCAAACAGAAAAATAAATGCCTTGGATTAGTTATGCCTGTCTATCATAATACTAGAAATCCATTTCATATTCATCGTCACTAAACTATCATGCAACATAAATGGAGTCAAGTAAATGAATCCTGTCATACCATTTTGTCAGTATAATCAGCACAGAGTAACAAGGAGATTATATCCTGCAAAGATTCTTGAAACTAGTGTTGTTAGAACTTGACCGAACCAGCTGATTCAACTGGTCTAACAAGGAATTGGTCCCTTAGTTGGTTTGATCTAGCCTGGTTTACAATTCAGCAATAAAACCATGTTAGCTGAAAGACCTGGCAATTGAATTGGACATGTCAGTTCGACCAAGTCACCAATGTGGGAGATTATCTTTTCCACTCTAGTGCCCACTATGAAACCACCTACTCCTCTTAAGCTCTAATGCTCGCTCATCTTTCCCACCTGCTCGAGCACCACTGGAAACTCATCTTCACTCAAGCATCTGCTTCAAACCAATCTCCCTCCTGGATCGAATGCATGCTCAAAACCCACCTTGTCTCTGTGCCAATTTCCTCTCTCACTCAAGCTGCTGCCATTTCTACTGTAGGCTGGACATGCTCAGCCCTCCCATTTCACTCTCCCTCTTTGACTAGTCTTTTTGGCAAGCCTTAACATCCTAACCCACTAATTCCTGTTGATCCAACCGATTCCAGCCATTACTGTCACTCCTGCCATTCACCTTCTAGCCATCATTGTCATGCCTCCACTCTCTTTCTCCTAGCAAACCCTATCCAATCTAGTCGGCCATTCCTTTCTCACCATCTATGTAGAGCAAGGTGGCCTCAAAATATCAGAGAAGAACAAACATGGGATCACCCAGATGCTATAGTATGAGAAGATGGTCTAATCATAGACGTACAGCCGCATTTGACAGGCAGTTCCTCACAGAGGCATTCGATCCATCCATTAAATCGGTTTGAACCAGCAACAGAACTGATCAATGGACCAGTTAAATAGCCAGTTCGGTTTCAATAACATTGCTATAAACGGATGTGCAGAAAGTGCTATCGTGATCCAAATAGATATCCTAAGAGCTACACTTAACATGAATCGACTCCAGAGACATCGTGACTCCAGAAATTTCAACATAGTCATCCCGACAAATAATCATATCAGGAAATTATAGTTCTTCTAAGCACCATTCCATCTGTTAAAATTTTCAGAACACAAAACAAGAACATGCCTGATTCCGTGTCAAACAGCTACCGATTCATTTCTCTTTTCAAATTCACCAAATCGTTCATGCATTGTCTAATCTTGGAAGGATTGGAAAGAAATACAAATATCAAACCCTAATTACACCACCGTATAAGAAACAGTGATATTAGGCACTGATCTCAACGAATTCGGAAATCGCAACAAGAAACTAAACGAACTTGCCTGGAGTTTTTGGAGAGCGACTGGCTCGGAGGCCCCCGTGATGTTCATGAAGGTCTCAACTGCTTCCTGGTGAGGCCTCTCCATTGCAGAAAACAGATTTCGAAGCTCAAATTCAGGGGAGAGAGAGAGAGAGAGAGAGAGAGAGAGAGAGAGAGAGGGCACAACTCGTGCTCGTTTAAAAAGGGTATAGAGAATCCGAGAGAAGTACGTGGAAAGAGATACAGAAACCTTCTAAAAGGCAGGAACAAAAGGTTGAAGATGGAATAGGAAAAGCAATGGCTTTTCTTCCGTTTGTTCTTTCGCTTGCGCCACTGTCACTTTTATGTCAAGCCAATTAGCGTCTTTACTTGCAAGCTACGACATCCCGAAGTCCGTGGGTAATTGACTCCTGGAGCAAACGAAATTCCCGCGGATTTCGTGGCCAGATAATCATATGTCCATCGTATCAGCCAAAATCAGACAAAATCCATTGAATGATCATCTTGAGCGTGGGACCCATGATGGTTGGCTTGGATCTTTCCAAAGATGCCACTCCAGGTTTTGGTTGGCCATTGCGTGTGCATACAAGATGAAATTCCTCGAATTGTATAGTGAGACGAACGTGGTCTCGCGTTACACGTTTCCCGTATGTGTGGCCCACCCCATCAACATCGACTGCAAGCCTCAAATACGACTTGAAAATTCAACAGACGGACGCAAAATACGGTCCGATCGGTTATCTATCATCGGTGCTAGTGCTGTGTTTCGTCACGCTCACACTATTAATTAGGCACAGAAGATGTAGATCATCAATAGGATTTTTTTTCCTAGTGCATTGAACGGCCCAGACCGACTGATTGTCACAGTGGCATTTAAGCTTTACCCCATTTAAGCCAGGGAGCGGCTTAGTGCCCAAAGGTAGCAGAACGAAGAACAATGTTTTATTTTGCACGATAATTTTTTTTCACTTCCCTTTGGATAAAAATCAGGAAATCTAGCATAGATAGTCAACTTGGGAAATTTTTTTCTTGCCTTTAAGAACTTCACAACGAGCATAGGGCGACATCCAAAATCAAAGTGAGGGGTTTATATTATATTTTGCGTGAGTTTTAACGTATAGAATATTTTGAATATGATTTATTTATTTTTAACAAAAATATCTAAATCAGACGAGTCACATCAAGAAAATCATGATAGATTATGCATTAATAGTCGAAATTAATTTGATATTATAAGTGGGTTGTATTACATTATATATGTACTTTGAATCATTAAATAAGCATATTTTGATTAAATAAATATATAGATAGAAAATTTTACATTGTTGAAAGTGGTCTATATCATAATTTTGATACTAAATGTATAATTTTATCATTGTATTTAGTGTGATTCACTTTAGTATTTAAAT
>JAYJMB010082513.1:0-21633 GCA_036873735.1 Pouteria campechiana
CGTTTAGGGATTAAGCCATTTGATCATTGACTGTGAAGATATGGCATCTTTACGAAAATTAGTAAAAGGATCTTCTTCTTCTAGCTCTTTATCTTTGCCCAAACATTCTAATGAAGTTGCATCCATTAGTCTCCAAGAAATTCAAAATATGATGAAGAAATCTATACCTACCTGGATTCAGACTAGCCTGGGCGTAAAATGGTATCAGCAGAATAACCATATGAACGGTTTGGATTGGTAAGAAGAAACCCGAGGTCGGATGTCGAGGGATGACGGACCAGTACATTGAGGCGTATAGAAGTAAAGCATACTTTTCCTTTTTCGCCCTCCGCCGGTGCAGGTCTTCTCAGCAAATGCCCTTCCACTCTCTCTCTGCTTTGCATTCTCCTCTTTTCTTTAATTGCTCGGCCACGAATTTCGGCGCAAAAGACGGAGATCGGACGGCAAGAAAGCTGGAAAGACAACGAAAGACGAAAATCTCTTTTCTTTGACCCCCTCCGTACGATCACTCTTTCTTCTTCTGTCTATGTAGTCCCTCCATCTTTTCTCCCGTCCTCTCGAATAGGGAAAACTAAGACAATCTCAATTCGTTCTTTGCAATTTTCTCTCTCTTTCCTCGCATTTCTCTTGATTCTCCTTGTGAATTTGAATTTCTTATTTATTCGCTGGTTTTCCTTCCGAATTCCGATCATTTGTATCTGTTGTATGTGATAGTCTCACCTATTTTCGATTCTGATCGTGTAATTGCCCCTTCCAGCGGTGAATTCTGCGTGTATGATTCTCTGTCAGATGCCATTTCTCCTATTTTTCTCTCAATCGCATTTGAATTTGGCTCCTGGGTCTCGTTTTAGGTGCCTGATTACTGGTATGATCCTAAAATCTGATGCTTTTTTCATACACCGCCTGAAAAATTTGCTCCAAAATCCAGTCTTTCCTACTTGGTCTCTTCCTCTGATTCTTCACCTGAAGCCTTTTTCCAGTTGGTTTTTGAATTGTGCTTCAAAGTCCCATCCCGTTGGCGTTTGAAGTATTTTTTGCGCGTTTACTCTTTCATTTGTCACCGTTTAGAGACTATATTTTTGAGAAAGTCGTACTGGATTCCTCCATGGCGGATCGGGAGAGGTTGTTTTCCATAGAAGAATTGCCTTCTCATCTAATTCTGGAGATATTAACTTCAGGCCTTCTAAGCGCAGCTGATCTTGCTTGCCTGGAGAAAACGTCTCGGATTTTTAGCTGCAGTCTTGGCCTGGTCCCTCACAGGTTCCGGTCAATGGTTGAATTTGCAGCGTTCCAGCTTTGCGAGGCCCATTTGATATTTGCAGCTCTGCCTGTAATTTCTCGGACAGAGCTTCTAGACCGCTGTGGTGGTAATTGGAAGCGGGTGCTGAGGTTCTTGCAGTCCGTGGAACAAGCCTCGGGCATTGTTGAGACATCAGCAGGCAATGTACTACTTCTTTGATTTTTTGCAAATAACTGTTTGTTAATTGTTCATGTGGGATCCACAGGGATGATTTTAAATGGGATAATGTTCAACATTATTTGCTATGTTAGTCATGACTTCTAAATCTCCAAGTTAGACTCAGTGACTTCTCAATGCAACTGAAAAGCTCTAAATCAAAATCAACATCCCCCACTGAGAAATTGAAGCAATCCAAATTGTAGAGGATTCCCAACTTCCCATCATCAAATCCTCATTGAAATGAACCTTGCTAGAGCATTCAACTTTCTCCTTTCTGTCTTCATCATCTATTCTGGATCAACAGTCCTACTTAAGTTATCCATTCCAATTGTATCAGTGGTTACATTGCATTCCATATATTTCATTTAGGCAAACTAATTTCTAAAACGTTAGAATTTAAAGCATTTATGCATTTCTTTTTGGTTTTGTGTTTATGCCGCTTTTGTCTCTTTATAGTGGAAAAATGTCATTTAGCAAGAGGATGCCTTCTTGTAAATGGCATGTTAGCTTTTTTATAACTATTACAAACATATAGGGCTTAACATTAACTCTCTCTCTCTCTCTCTCTCTCTCTCTCTCTCTCTTGGATGGATGTATTGGAGAGTATTGTAGGGTTTGTAGTGTAATGGAGAGTGTACAAAAGAAAAGATAAAATAACATAATGAATAAGGTCTAGGAGAGGATGAAGATAAAATAACATCATAATTTTTTGAAAAAATATGGCAATAATTGGTTTAAGTAGGCTTTTTTGGAAAAAATATATATGGGTGACGATTGAGAAAATATGTATGATGGTTAAATAGTGTGGGTAATGATGGAAAAAAGAACAATGGAGGGTGTAGTAATGGAGCTAATAAGAGCTTTTGTGTAATTGAGGCGGCAATAGGACTAACGATGCCAAATGCAAACATACCCTTGGTAATGGGAAAAAGAGGTGGAAATAATTTTTTCTCCTTTTTTGCCTCTTTTAATTGATGTTACATGTAACTATCTTGACTTTACTTTTTCTTTGTTATTAGTTATATTTTCAAGCATTATCCTAATCTTTTTATTTCATAAACCTTTTCATCTTTTCTTAATTCGCTGTATTTCCAATCATTACAGCCTATCCTATCACACCATTTTCTTTCTTCACTTCTCCTTTTATAGATTCCACTGCTTTCTCCTCTTTTCCACTTTTTTGCCTAATGCCCTAGTGGCTCATAGTGTAAATCTACAATAATCGGATCTCTATTGTCTATCTACTCGCAGTCATAACATTTTTTAAGCTCCCTCGTGCACATCCTTAGTGATGTTGATATATCCCTTAAAGACCCCTTTTTGTTCTAAAAACTCACCAAATTAACACACTTGATAGCGTATCTTATTCCTTTTTTATAAAATTAATAGACTGTTTTTCTTTCTCCTCTATCTATTATTCTCCATCTCTTGTGGATGTAGGAAGGCTATTCCAACTTCATATATTTTACTGCATTTATTTTTCAGTACATTTCTCTCATCCTAGAGCCTTTTCTCAATTGCTTTCTATCAGTTTCATATTATGGTTTATAAATTTAACTCTATGGTAGTTATTCCATCTTTATGTATCCTTTCTTAAAAAATGAGAAGTTATAATACTTTTTTTCATTCAAAGCTTTATCCTAACAAAATAACATCAACCATATCAATTTTGTCATATTATCCCACTTTGTCAATGTGTCTAGATGACATTTGTTGTTTGTATGCAAAATAATAAGCCATAACCTCTTTGTCCCCAGTTACTAATCCATCAAGACCACCATTGCCACCACTGCTATGAACCCATTTCATTATAGAATGTCCTTGAAAAAAGCATTCCATAATGAGAGAGTGGGGAAACAATGATTATTAGGACTAAGAAGGAGAAAATGGTAAGTAGGGTAATGGGAAGAACTGTTGGTCCCAAAAAGGAGTGCATGGCAGACTACAAAACAAAGCAAGCAAGATTGGGTAGTTAAAATGGATGTGCAATTGCAAGAATAAGATAGCAGTAAAAAGCACATAAGTACACATAACAATAAAGCACTCCATAAAGTATAATGGTTTAGGCCAACCTTAGTACCTGCTCCACTCTTTAAGGTATTCCAACCTTGGGTTCTACTAATCCATAAGTGGAATCACACCTTTGGTTTCTCCGAGATTACCAAGAACTCTTACAATACCACCACTTGGTTTCACTGAGCTTACTAGAGAACTCAAACAACTCACTTTGTTGCAAGGACAATCCCTTGCTAGTAGAAATGCTAAAAACCAAAATGAAATAAGTGTACTGCAAAAGTCTTTTGTTAGGAAGGTTTGTATAAGTGAAAACATAAAGAAAATAAGCTAAAATTATTCTAAAGCGCATGAAAGAATTAAGCTAAAATTATTCTGAAGCTCATGAAAGAAGTTCCTCTAAGTGTTAGAGAAGATGTGCTTTCAGCACCTGTAGCAATTGTAGCTTGGAAAGACCTTTTTTGGGATGTTGGGAATGTTTCACACTTAATACTTGATTTTTCTTTCTTCTTTTTAAGTCCCAACACCTCATATATATAGTTTGGAGTGGTTTGTAGCCGCTTGTTGGCATTCTCAACGTCTCCTTACTTTTCCAATGGTCATATGAAAAAGCTGTTAGAAGTGACCATAGGAAGATGACAAAACTTTGTGGCTTCCTTTATCGATGACAGACCTTTGTCATTTCCTCTATCGATGTTACCTGGGATACCCACCTTCTAGAGACTGTGATAGACCTTTGTCACGCCAAATGCTTCCGCTATTACTTCCTTTGTCAGCTAAACAACAAGTGTTTAAACTTCCAGAGAGTATGATAGACCTTTATACCCTCCGTCGCTTCTTCTGTTAGTCCTATGTTGTGTAAACTTGTTTTCAAAGGACTTGATAGACCTCTATGGCCCATGATGCTTCTTTTGTGGGTTCCTTTATCACTCCAAAACTTATTAAAATTTCATTAACTTCAACTCGAGTCATGAATAAGTTTTGTCGTCATCAAAACCACATTTGTAGACTCAACATGAATTGTTGATGGCTAAGGTTATGGAGAGAAAAGAGTATTTTCTAATGCATATAAATGCTTGGTTTGTTTGCATATCCTACTTCTAATCTTATAACGCTTGAATATTTTCCTTATATTTGATTCTAGTACATAAGATGGAACTGCTTTTTAAAAGTTATAGATAAAATGTTGTCTAATATTCTATCCTTTGGCTTGTTTTATGAGCTTGAAGATACTTAAAAGAAATGTAAGCATCATTCTATGGTCTCTAGCTTTGTTGCTAGAGTTTACAAACCCCCTCAACACTTTTTCTACAAAGTACAACTCAAATGTCCAGAAAATTCTATTATTAAGCAATACCAGTGCATGCTTAATTTGCATTTCTGCCTGTTCCTATTCCTTGAAAACATAGAAACTAGAAATAAATAAGTATTCTAATTCAACTGAAGCTAAAAGCTAATGAAAGACTAAGCTAAATCCTGCTAAATTTGAATTTTAAACTTAGAAATAAACTAACCTAAACTAGGCAAATGGAACCGTCTTGATCTTTTCCTGTGCACACATGGATCATGTCAGTGTAGAGTGGAATGTGGTTCTATTAATTCTTGAGAAAATTTGGCTTATTGTATTGTTTCTATTTTATTTTTAATTTATGATTTGGTGATAAACAACATTAGACTTCCTGAAATGTATTGTCAGTAGCTAATTCATTGTTAGAAACAGAGAAAAAAAAATGAAGTCCATAGTAGTTTACTAAGCAATTGTTTATGCATTAGAAGATGTTCTAGTTTTCAGAGGGCATGCTACATTGACAATCTTTGGATCAATTTTGGGCTGGTGTCCAATTGAGAACTTTTTCCGTGACAAATTCTGGTATTTTATTATGATGGAAAATTGGTCTTCAGAGATAAGAAAGCCATGTATTCAATCCACTTACGACCTAGCTCTTTGGAGCAAAGAAAACTACAAACATGTAACCATCTGGCACAGTTTGAGGTGTGATAGAAGTTGTGATGAAAATTTAGTAAGTACTTTAACCTAATGTCCAATTCTTTGGGTTTGAATTTGAGAGGCAGAGGAACTCTAACAAACACCTTGTTATAGCTTATGTTACCTTTACCACATGGATTAGATTAGAAACATGAGTTTGATTTAAAAAAGAAGAAAAAAGAGAGGAGGTGGCAGAGGGAGGTCTGCAACCCACTACATTACTAGTTCAAGAAGAGGAATGGTATCCAAGATCCTTCACCAACCTTGTGAGGATATATTAGATGTAGTACTAAGATTAAAAAGAAATCATATGGACAAGAGGACTATGATGAAAGTTCCAAATAAATAATGCAACTTTCTTTATGCATTTGCGGTAAAACGTCTCAGCTTACACATTTTGATGATGCTGTGGTGCGTGTGATGTCCTCCCAGTGTTACCAGTACTTTTACAGCAACACAGCCCTGTATCATGGAAAAGTCTAATTTTCAAAACTCTGAAAAACAGTTTTCATCCATTATGGAACTATAACACTCTATTATGGATGATACAGGCCATTTTTCCTAACAGAGTGCTTTGGCTTTGTCCCTTTCATGGTTAATGGCTTCCACTGTTTCCATTGTGTAATGGCTATTTTTTTTAACTGTTTTTGCATATTATGTTGAAAATAGCCAAGAAGACCATTTGATTGGGAAAGTGTTATCAAAATTCTGACCTTGCTAGATAAATATTCCTTCATTGTCAAGGGCATGTAAAAGAGATGGAACAATAAAAAATTGTGTTTCACTTTGTTTGCAGCAATTTTATCAAAACTGGACTGAACTGGTCAGTCCAGCTGGTCCAACCAGGAACCAATTGCTGGCTGGTTCCATTTGGGTCTGTTTCGTCTGATGAACTGGATTTTTTTAAATGGCTTTTGAACTTAAAAGCTCATTGAGAGATGTAGCTTATAGGTAAAAGATGTATACCTCTAGACCAACATATGCGGTTTGATTATCCATATTTATATGATTTTATTATTAATAATTTTTAAAACAATTTTAAAAACTGGTTAAACTGGTTGGACTGGAAGGTTTAAGGGGTGGATCAGTATCTGGGCACACGACTGGTTCACCACCCCCATCTTTGTTTTGCAAAATTAATTTGCCGATCCCTTTTTCTTGGTGGGAGCCTCATGCATTAGGTTTAGCTTTTCTTTTTTTTATTAATTTGCAGACCCTAAATTGAATGACTGTGTGTACTCATCAGTTTCATGCGAGTGTGGTATGCAATTTAGAGAATATTTTGATTCTTGTAAAAGGGGTTGGAGAAGCCCCCTTTTCCACGTCATTTGTTGTGGTTTGACATTTTAACTGCCAACAACCCTACTTTTTTCTTTATTGTTACCTATAATTTCAATCATCGTTTCTCATCTTTTCATTCAAAAAGCCTATCTATTTACTTTATTTTCAGTCATTACCCCATATCACATCACATCACATCATATCACTCTCTCTTTTTGACACCACTTTTTCAAATTTTTTCCCACTTCTTTTTCATCCCCTTTTCCATTTATCCAAATACATGTGGAATTACTTGTAAATTCTGCAATAATTACTGTAATAGGTCAAAAGAATGTGGAGTTTTGACTGATTCGGGGCTTGTATGATCATAAAGATGTCAGATGTCATTTCACATCCATTTAAACTATTCTTCTTTAACATGCATTATAAAGAGGAAAACATCACTTAGGTTTATTCTGATATTCATGAAATACTCACAAAAATTTCCCATGTCCCTTAAATTCTATATGTTTCTATGAGTGTGCTTTCAAACACTTATTTTAGAACAAAAAGAAAGGAATCAGATAAAAGAAAACAGCACGGGCCATACTATTCCCCTGTGCCGTTGACTTGAATTTTTCTTACTGTTATAGTTTGGCAGACCTTAGTTAAAGTAATTCAGTTTTATTTGTTTCAATGAATCTCATATTCATATTTAGAATTTCTGTGATTTTCTTTATCAGAGATAAGCTGAATGCAGAGGTTGTTTGTGATAGCAGATGCAGATAACTACAGGGAAATATCACACACTTTTGATCAATGATGAGTCCGTTTACTCTTGTGGTTCTAGTTTATGTGGAGTTCTTGGCCATGGGCCAATTACCACTCAGCGTGAAGCACTTACTAGGGTCAATTTTCCATCCAAATCACGTGTTATCCATGTCTCAGCTTCCCACAAGCATGCAGCTTTTGTCATGGAGTCAGGAGAGGTTTGTAGTCTGAAACTCAAGAAATTATTTCCCTAATGTGAAAATTATGGTACTTGAATATTTATATATTATTTTTTGTGTAGGTGTTTACTTGTGGTGATAATTCATCGTTTTGTTGTGGTCATAGTGAAGTGAGGCGTGCTATTTTCAAACCAACTCGTGTTGAAGCATTGGAGGGTGTTTCTTGCAAACAGGTAATGAATACATTATAATATTGCTTCCCTGGATCTTGATGCATGACAATTTTCAGCCACTTAAGTTATCGTCATGATGCACTTTGGGATGATTAATTATCTTCCTAGATGTTGGTATCAGCTGTTATTTGGAATTTTGGATTACAAAACACTGTATACGGAAATGGAACTCACTGAAAACTGAAATTTAACCTAGCGCTGAAGTTTGATGTTTTCTCCTCAAACCAGAATCATCCAAAATCTCTACCAAAATTTTAGCAGCTAATGGTTACTGTTCGCTCATATCTTGTAATGATGATAAACAGTTCCAATCAATCATCCAAATTAGAGTCATGGAATCTAGCTATTAATTCCTGCCCATGGCCCCATACACTGAACTATAAGTGGCCCAAGCTAAGTTATTGTTGGGCCCTTTGCTTTGCCTTTGTCTTACATAAAACAATTTCAGGTGCTCTTTACTTAAATTGGTAATTACCCTGCAGTTTGCAACTTTGTTATCATCAATGGTTAGCATCATCAATTTATGGTGGTCAACAATTCATAACAAATCTACAATAATCCGAGTTTGATCAGTTATATTAAGCGAGCGATCCAAGTTCAATCCTACCTAAATTTGGCTAAGGAAGCAATTGATATCTTAGCAATAGTATGAGCATGAGTATTTGCCTACTATATATTCTGGCTGTTAATATGTAGAAATGACTTTGCTGCATATTCTAGGCATTTGTTCTTTTCTGTGCTGTAGCCTTGGTCAGTAGTGGGTGACATCCATCAACATCTAAGTAGAGGAAGTAGCCTTAAATCCAAGTAGTTCAAACTTCAAACTATCCGTACCTATGTGAATAAGAACATTCAATTATATGTCTCAAGGAAATGTAGTGGTGGCAGTGACAATGGAGAAAGCATGAAGTAAGAGAAATGTTGTAGATGGTGGCAACATGGTGGGAGTGTTGGTGTCACACCCCACTTAGGGGCCTTTGCGTTTAACCATTACCCTATAAATTGCCTCATTTTTAAGGGAAATACTCTACCAAAATTTCGGTAGAGTCTATCCTAAAATATCAAACCTATACCTGTGCATGCAATAGAAATCAAAATTTCATTAATTATAAATAACTAACATGAATTACCAAACTTGCCCATCTTACCCACAGTTGCCTAGAACCGTAGTCGCACCGTGATGGAAATAACCAAAACTGGAATATTACACATCTATCCACAATACCATTATGATATGCCAATACATTCCATTATACAACATTTGAAATCTATTAAATATAATCATATACAATTACATAATGGGAATACAACCCCGATTTATTATCCTAAGACTAACAATGTCTTTAGATTGGTTCATAAGCACTAACTTGCAGTTGGTTCCATTTTCTGACCTGCTAGTTAAAAAAATAGAATAAAGAAGGCGTAAGTCTTGGCGAACTCAGTAAGTAGGCTGAATAGAAAACAATCATAAAATAGAAGCAACATGTTCGACATCATAACATGGATAAATACATCATAATGCCATCTTGAGAATATACTCATAAGCCTCAAGTCCTCATCATTCTAATGTACGTTCTACACCATTTTATCATATTACATATCACAAACCGAACATAGTATATCGCATTTAGGTTGCTCTGATACTTCATACTAATGCATACACCAAACAATCCATGCATACCATTATGGAATATTTCTCATTCCATCACATATATATATAGTTACATAATATAGTAAACAACTTGCTCTTGGGATATTCAAAATCCCATCCATACACATATCAAGGAATACTCAACATAGTATATAATCCGGGAATATCAATTATCCTCAAGCTAGGCACCCATTACCTCATACCATTGCTTCATACACGGGGACATACAAGAATCTATCTCGTAATCAAACATGCTTGTACACAATAAATGAGATATCCACTATCCCCATCCATTCATACATGCCCGTGCAAAATATGGGATATCAGTTATCCCCATTCAGCAATACATTCATCCAAAAAGAAAGCCTACTTCAATAACGTCCAATTTCTCAATCTTCAAGATCTTTTAAATCTTCAAGTTCCATGATTGAGCCTCCAACTCAATGTCCCATTAACCCTATACATAGAACTATTTAATTGACATTTGTTTATCATACGAAAGTACTTCTAATCAAAGCATTTCAAATTAATTTAACAAAATTTCCATATGCTACAACTTAATACATACTACTGTCCATTCTTGTAGCCTATATATTGCAGCCTAACTTTGATCCTTCTTTATCCTGTATTACATGCATTCTCCACAACATCTCATGAATGTTACATGATATATAAAACAACTTGTTCTTAGAATTATTTAAAGACTCTTTACTCTCCATTGAAACCTTTCATCAAACACCTTATAGGCATTACATAACTTCCAATTAATCAATAAGGTATCTTAAAAGGGATTTCAATTCTAGTAATATACAATGACAATTTAACATAATTAATATGCATTAACCTCAAGAACAAGCCACTAGGCCTTTAATCCAATCAATTCGTGGTTCACATAGCCCATACACAAAAACCCTTTCCAATCCCCAAATAGGTTATGGACAATAACTAAAATTGAGTTTCTTATGACTAATTAAGCCTCAAGATGTTGTATTAAACATTTGCCCCATGACTCCTACATCAATCCATGCATTTTCCCCAAAATTCATTGTTCACGAAACCCTAACAAGCGGAAATCACTAAAATTAGTTAGGAAAAGAGGGCTTACCATGCATTTCGGGTGTGGCTTCCATCATAAAACAAGATTTCGACTCCAATTCTTCAGGAATCGACCATCAATTGCAGAAAATCTCTTTTTGATGGGGATCATGATGCGCGCCCAATTTGTACATATTCTAGGCGCAATTATAACAATTAGGGTTTCTTTATTTGATTAGAGATTTTGGGGGTATTTTGGTATTTTACTTGTTACGCATATTCTACGCATGTTTAGGGTTTTGCTTTCAAGTCTATAAATAGGGTAGCTTGTATTAAGGTTAAAACACTTAATTATTGGAATACATTGATTGCTTCTTTGTTTGCCCTAATCCTCTCTAAATTCTTCCTTCTTTTTCCCCTTTCCCCTTTTTTCCTCCCCTTGAGAGGTTTCTTCCTCTTTTTTCTATTTTCTTCTTACCTGTCCTACATCAATTTTGTATTAGAGCAAACTCTGGGATTTACCTTCTACATCTCAAATCCGTGATTCCAATATTCACGTCAAGATTGCTCCAGTATTTCGATCCACTATTCTAGGCCACAGATTTGGCCCATTTGGCACCGCCTAGGGCTTCCGTCTTCAAATCCGGCGACTCAATACATCGGAAACACCATAGCTAGGTCGGAACCCATTGTTGACCCCTCCATCTTCGACGACTCTAGGCTTTGCTCTGGCAAGCAACAGTGTCGAAACAAGGCCTCTTAGCTTCATTAACCGCCTCTACAAGATTTTAGCCTCCATCTTCCTCGTTTCCGGAGAGCTATAGAGTTGGATTCATCATTGTGTGGTGCTACCCAAGTCGCACGATAGATCCAATGACTCTAATAGGTCTCTTCTTCACATCCGAAGTCCACATACCCATCTGGTCTTGATTCCGGCGACTTCTGGCTCTACCCCGACAACCCACAGTGTCGGAACTCTTCTCTGAAGCCTCCGCTTCCAAATTCGACACGACAACAGTGTCGAGAAGCGCTTTCCGACAGCCCCAGTAGCTGTTGTCTGCAGAGTCGGCGACTTCAGCGACGTCAGACGGACCCTCTAGCATCGCCGACTACTTCCCATGCCGTCGGAAACTTCCGACCACTCCCCTAGCGTCAACAGTAGCTGCTGATTGGAACTCTACAGTGGGTTTCCAAACCCACCAGGGCAGCAGCTGCATGAGGAAGACAACTAGGGTTTTGGAAATTTTGGAGGTTTTGCAAAAAGCTCCTTCTACTTCTTTTGTTTGAAACTAACTCAACTTTAAATATTGCAACTCAGTCCTTGCTCAGAAATTTACAAAAATAGTTTCCCTATTCCAAAAATTACAGAAATGCCCTTACCTTGGCTGAAATTTCAGAAAAGCCCCTGCCTTGGCTAGAAATTGCAAAAAAAAAAAAAAAAAAATATCTCCAAAAATTTTAGCAACCTTGTTCTTTCAGAAATTGTAGTTTGGTAAATAGGTATTTGACAAAGGTTTTTAGGGCTTCTTAAAAGGTACAATCTTTCCACTTGAAGTTGAATTAAACTTTTATCTGTCGGTTAAGTTAAGATCCCTTCTTTTATTCAGTTTGATTTGGTGTTTTATTTAGCATCTTTAAGTTAATTATTTAGTGTGAATTTCATATTATAGTGGCATACATATTTGTGTTGTGCATCATCCATTCATCCTGATTCACTTATATTGAGTCCATCATGGTTACCAATGTAGAACTTGCAAGCACAGTTGAGAAATTGCCCCAAACCTGTGACCACCTTAATGAAAAATATGATTCCCTAAATTAAAAATGTGAGTACTTATCTAACTTGATTGCCAACTTCATCGAGTCCTTGTCTCAGTTTCCATTCCAATTTCAAATGCAATTAGAAGCTCAAACTCAGTCTCTATTCAAACATTTAGGCAAATGTCCTGTTGATGAGTCAGTAGTAGATTTCCAAGAATCTAGTATAGGCGAAACTTCTCCTAATTGGCATAATCAAAATCCCATTAGACCGCACCACTAACATCGAGGTATTCTCCTTCCTCTGGGTACACTTAGGGTTCATCATCAATTTGAGGGTCTTGGTAGAGAATTTTTGGTTGAAAACCCAGGAGATTTTACAAATGTTAGAGAGACACATGGAACTGAACCTCGGTAGCAAAATAGGGTTCAATCATATGACTTCCACGTCAGCCACAACAAAATATGGTTGTTGATTCTAGGCATTTCCTTGGGGATGATGATGTCACAAAAAAGGTCAAAGTTGATGTGTCTAATTTTGATGGATGGTTCGATCCTAACACCTTCATTGATTGGATAATCGAATTGGAAAGATTCTTTGAATGGTACAACATGACAAATGCACAGTGCATTCGATTTGCAAAGATGAAGTTGACAGGATCTATCCAACATTACTAGTTAGGTGTGGAAAGAGATATAGAAGAGGGTAGAGAGGCACGTATCACCACATGGGCTAAAATGAAAAATAAATCAATACTAAAATACGTGTCCCATTTTCACAGAGAACAATTAATGGACCAATGGATGAGCTTAAGACAAAGAACCATGATTGTCATTGAGTATTATCAGAAATTTGACAATCTCTTCTTGAGATGTCAAATTAATCAAGACCGATGGATGACATGTCTTAAATTCATTAATGGTCTTAAACCTGAATTGAAAAGAGAACTGGTCTAAAATGCTCCATGTACCCTCAAAGAGGTAGTTTATAAGGCATTAGAACTGGAGAAATATCAGAAGTCCCCACCATTTAGGCGTATCACTTCCCAAGTTGGGGATACTCAGGCAATTAGATTTCCATCCAGGTCAATGTCTAACCAAAGAGTGAGTTCACAAAGTAGAGGTAGTAACAACATTCAAAATTTTTCTGGGAATGCTAGCTCCAATGTTGCATCTAGTTCACATCCTAAAATGTCTGAGGTTGAGTGTTTTAAATGTCATGTCATGGATCACACTACATCATATTGTCCGAATCGTGCTCTTATAATAGAGACTGAGAAAACTGAAAATTACGATGAGAGAGATATAGATTGTGTTGTTGATCCCCTAGATGAACCTGACGCTCTAGACTTAGCGCGTGATGAAAATCAGTATGATGTTAAGCATGTAGGTGTCACGAGATGCATTTTGTTTACTCCTGATTTTAAAGATGATTGGAAGCCTACCAGCATATTTCATTCCTTTTTTTATGTCTGGTAACGTCATATGCAAAGTTGTTATTGATGGGGGTAGTGCCATGAATGTTGTATCAAAGGCTGGTGTAACCAGGATGAAATCAAAATCCGAGCCCCATCCTAAATCATACAAAGTGGCATGGGTAGATAAGACGACACTACTTGTTTATGAAAGATGTTTGTTCCAATTAAAATTGCAGATTATGAGAACTAAATATGATGTGATGTTCTTTCGATGGATGTAGCTCATATTTTGCTTGGTCGTCCTTGGTTATTTGATATGAATGTCATACACAATGGGAAATCAAATACATTTTTTTAGGCACAATGAAAAATCTATTCTTTTGAGACCAGCCAAACCATCAGCGAAAGAAAGACCTAAAAAGAAAATTTCTCCTATTAAACCCCCAGAGAAAAGGCCTTTGCATATTCTGGCTAAACGAGAGCTTGAAAAGGAGAGTAGAGAGTCGGTTTTTGCGTTAATGTTGGTAGGAAAGTCTGAGTCTAGTGTCTATGTAGATAAGTATGTTGTTTAGTCGTTAGAAATTGTAAATTTTTTGAATGAATTTAGGGATTTGGCCCCTGAAAAATTACCAAATGAGTTACCACCTATGAGGGATATACGACATGCTATTGATTTGGCTCCGAGATCACAATTGCTAAATTTATCACATTATTGAATGAATCTCAAGGAACAAGTTGAACTCAAACAATAAGTGGATGAGTTGAACCATAAGAGTTACATTCGTGAAAGCCTAAGTCCATGTGCTGTACCTACTTTGTTGACTCCAAAGAAAGATAGATCTTAGAGAATGTGTGTGGATAGTCGAGCCATAAACAAAATAATAGTCAAGTATAGATTTCCAATACTTCGATTAGATGATATGTTGGACCAAATGATTGACTTACAATGGTTCTTCAAAATCGATCTTCGAAGTGGATATCATCAAATCCAACTTAGAACTGTCGATGAGTGGAAGACTGCCTTTAAGACTTAAGATGGGTTGTATGAATGGTTAGTGATGCCCTTTGGATTGTCAAATGCACCTAGTACTTTCATAAGGGCGATGACGTAGATTTTACGACTTTTCATTGGGAAATTTTTGATCGTTTATTTTGATGATATATTGATTTACAGTCGTTCTAAGAAAGATCATATTGTCCATTTGCAACATGTTCTTGAAACACTTCGTGGTGAAAAATTGTATGTAAATCTCAAGAGGTGTTCTTTTAGGCAAACCAATGTGATCTTTCTGGGATTTGTTGTTCCAGCTCACAGTTTAACTATGGATCTTACTAAGATGAGTGCTATTTGAGATTGACTTGAACATAAATCCCTTCATGAGATTCGTAGTTTTCATGGGTTAGCTAGTTTTTATAGGCGTTTCATTAGAGGTTTTAGTTCCATCATGGCTCCCATAACTGATTGCATGAAAGGAAATGAGTTTCAATGGTCCAAGTTTGCATCTAAGGCTTTTTTGTGAGATCAAAAGGAGAATGCTTAAGGCACTTGTATTATAACTTCCTGATTTTTCACAAGCCTTTGAGGTTGCATGTGATGCTTCAAGAGTTGGTATTGGTGGTGTTCTAAGTCAAGAGGGTCATCCCATTGCATATTTCAGTAAGAAACTTAATGAAGCTAAGCAAAAATATTCGATATATGATAAAGAATTTTACGCTGCAATACAAGCACTGAGGTATTGACAATATTACTTATTACTTTAAGAGTTTGTACTTTATTTTGATCATCAAGCTTTGAAATATCTACAATCACAGCGTAAACTTAGTGCTAGACATGCGAAGTGGATAGAGTTTCTCCAGGAATATACCTTTGTTCTTTAGCATCACGTAGGTGTTGAGAACAAACCAGCGGATGCCCTCAGTCGTGTAGTTGCAGTCCTTCAAATAATGAGTGTCAATGTCATAGGTTTTGATAGGTTGAAGGATGAATATGTCATGCGTCCAGAGTTTGGTATTATTTTTAAGGAGGTGCAGAGTGAAAACCGTTAGGGATATGTTGATTTTGTGGTTAAGGATGGTTTTTTGTTTAAAGGTTCTAAATTATGTATTCCCAACACTTTATTGCGGGATTTTTTGATTTGGGAATTACATGCAAGAGGCATTGCAGGACATTTTGGTAGGGATAAGACAATAACTTTAGTTGAAGATAGATTTTATTGGCTTTCTTTGAAACGGGATGTTACTAGAGTTGTATCTATGTGTCGAACATGTCATCTAGCAAAAACAAAGAAAAGAAATACAAGATTGTACACACCATTATTTGTTCCACACACTCCTTGGCAAGACATTAGCATGGATTTTATTCTTAGTTTGCCTAAGACTTCTAGAGGGTTTGATTCTATTTTGGTGGTAGTGGATCGATTCTCAAAGATGACTCACTTTCTACCATGTCAAAAGACTGTTGATGCCTCATATGTGGCAAAATTGTTCTTCAAGGAGATTGTCAGACTGAAAAGATTGCCATCTACTATTGTGTCTGATGGGGATGTTCATTTTGTGAGTTATATCTGGAAGACATTGTGGAAACTTTCTGGGACTAAACTGAAATTTTCTTCTACTTTTCACCCACAAATTGATGGTCAAACTGAGGTTGTTAACTGAAGTTCGGGAGACTTAGATGTTTGGTAAGTGAGCACTTAGGTATTTGGGATTCATTTTTGTCTATTGTAGAGTCTGCCTATAATAATTCCATTAATAGATCCACAGGAAAGTCCCCAGTTGCTATTGTCCAAGGTTTTGCTCCATGTGCTCCACTTGATCTTATACCCTCCCACTTGATACTCGTATTTTTGCTTCTGCTGACGCATTTTCATAGCACATTCATGACGTTCATGCCACTGTATGAAGATTGCACTAAGTAATGAAACTTATAAGCTTGCTGCTAATTTACACTGTAAGCATTATGAATTTAATGAGAGTGATTATGTTATGGTTCGTATGCGACCTGAGAGATTTCCTAAAAATTCTTTTAAAATGTTGCATGCATGAGCTAGTGGTCCTTTTCGTATTTTACGAAAATTAGGATTAAATGCATATATTTTTGACTTACCTCCAGATTTTAGGATTAGTTCAACTTTTAATGTGGAGGATTTGTCTCCTTACAGAGCACCTTCAAGCCTCCTCTTTTACTTACAAGGGTATCAAACCAAGGAGTTTCTTTAGCTTTGGAATCTGTTCCAGTTCTGCCACGATCACAGTTTACACCTACAAATCGGGTTCAGGTATCCTTAAAGATGAGATCATAACTTCTTCTTCAGCCGGATTACATAGGTATCTTGTGAAGTGGAGAAACAAGCCTGACACTGATGCTATATGGATTGAAGAGGAGCTTCAGGCATTGGACCCAGATTTACTTGATCAGTATCATCATGCGAACTCTCCAGTAGAGCGTTCTTTCAAGCGGGGTAGAATTGATGGGGATCATGATGCACGCCCAATTCATATATATTCTAGGCGCAATCGTAACATTTAGGGTTTCTTTATTTGATTAGGGATATTGGGGGTATTTTGGTATTTTACTTGTTACGCATATTCTACGCATGTTTAGGGTTTTGGTTTCAAGTTTATAAATAGGGTAGCTTGTATTAAGGTTAAAACACTTGATTATTAGAATACATTGATTGCTTCTTTGCTTGCTCTAATCCTCTCTAAATTCTTCCTTACTTTTCCCCTCTCTTCTCTTCTCCTCCCCTTGAGAGGTTTCTTCCTCTTTCTTTTATTTTCTTCCTACTTGTCCTGCATCACTTTTCCCCATTTTTCTACCATCCAAACAGGTGGAGCTCGAGTGTAGAGGCATGGATCCTTGCTTCCATGCATAAACACGATGATTTTCTAGCAAAACTCGTATGAAATTTGAGCGTGGAGAGGTTGGGTCACAGGGCTAAGGCGTGGGAAAGAAAGGGCGTGGAAAGGAAGAAGAAAGGGCTTTTGCCCTTAAAGAAAATTTTTGGATTTTTATACTCTGGCGCACCACCGATTCGCCGGTGAAATGCGGCTCCAGCCATGCTGGACACCGCCCCCTCGAGTACCATGATCCGGTGCTACGGCGTTCGATTTGGCCGCCGCGGTGCCTACGCTGCTGTCCCTTTTCCTTTGCATTTTCTTCCATTTTTCCCTCCATTCCTTTTTCTTATATTTTTAGCCATCATTTTTCCACATTAAGTATGATCAATATAAACCTCAATTACTTCCTTTGTATAGCCATATGAAAATATACACACATAATGGAATTAGTGTCATTTAAATCACCATAACAATTTCCTCACAACTTCATAAATTCATATATTTGTTTCTTCTCCACTTTGGTTCTTTGCTTCTCATACCTTTTTGACTATGATTTTTCCACATAATATATTATTTAAATACATCACAATTGCCCTCAATTTAGTCGAGCTCATGTCCAAACATATGAACCCTTAATAAAACAATTCATTCTTCTATATAATGGAGCAAAACTTTCTGCACTTCAATTCATTTCCACTTATATTAATACTAAAGACAACTACAATGTATTCCAATATATAATTACCCAAAAATCAACACCTTGGGTGTTATAGTTGGTCCTCTAAGGTAGCTCAAGAGCGGGGGTGAATTGAGCTTTTAAAAACTTTGGCCAATTTAAAAGATTTTTGTGCAAACAGATAATAGAAGAATCAAATAGCACAAGAGAGTTTATTTTATAGTGATTCGTCCCAAATAGGGTTCTTACTACAATTCTCTGAGTCAGTCTCACTTACCGCACTTAGGTTTCACTTACATGTGTTTAAACAAACACAAGTTGGTTTTCTAGAGCTCACCAACAAACTCTGACAATCCTAGCAAGTCTTTCCTACTTGTTGAATTCAATATATAGAAACGACAAGCCCCTTGCATAAATAAGAACAACAACTAGATTGTATAAATTTAGTGCTTCTTACTTGTTCAACTATTATACATAAATAAATAACAAAGTAATAAATGATTCAACAATAAAATCAGAAAGTTCAAATTCCTTGAAGTTTGATGAAGGTGTTGCTTTGAATGCTTGGTCAGAGTTCAGCGCAGTGGGAGTGGAAACTTTGGAAGAAAACTTGAATGCTTATAAATGCTCATTTAAATTCACTCGATTAACTTGTTCCAGGGATTTGAATCTCTATTTATATCCTTGGAAAATGATTTAGCCGTGTTTGCTATTTCTGGAAACTTTTCGATTGTTTAAGATTGCGTTTTCTTCACTTAAAGCAATCTTTATAGTGAACACTTTTTAGAACCCTGAAGTTTAAATTCAGAAATTTGATGGTTGGGTAGCGTTGTTAGTTACCGTTGCTACATTAAATTTTAGAGCTCTTGAGTTTTCATTTCAGACTTCTGAACTCTACTTGGTCGATGAGTTGCTTTCCAGCAAGGTGATCTGAAGTTCAAGTTCTACCCTTTGAAATTTCTTCTAAACGCTAACAACTTCAATTATTTCTAATGGCTAGCTTTACAGACTTTTGAAGCTGAAGTCTATCTTCTGAAGGTCTTCCATGTTCTGCACTAAGTTCCTGATGGTCTTTCAGACCTCCGAAATTGGGATCCCTTCCTTTGAACCTCTCCTCTGAAATTTCCAAACTTGTTTTACAATTCAGAAATGATCTTTAGACCTTTGACCTTTCCTTTGAAGTTGTCTTAGAAGTTTTTAAACTTTGATCCTTCATGCAACCTCTGAAACATTCTTTGAAGTCGTCAGATTCTTCTAAAGTGTTTTTAGAACTTCTCTAACATGTCTTCAAAGTTTCATGTCTTTGAAACTTCTTCTAACGTTCAGAACTTGTAATTTTTGAGGCATTTACATGTTTTCTTCCTTTGAATTCTTAAATGTGATATGTTCGGACTTAATGTAAGTTGTTATATGTTGCATATCACTTTGAATTTACTTCAGAGTGTTTTTCTGGCTTTTTTGATTTATTTCTGCAATACTTAGTAAAATAACTTGTTAGTACCATAACTTCTTGTTTATGTGTTTGCTCATCATTAAAACTTAGCTGTTATTACACTGGCATAATCAAAATCAAGTTAGTTCAGGGGGTTAGACTTAACAGGGAGAGGAAAAGTGAGCGCAATGGAGTAACAAACAACATTGAAGAAGAGAAGGGGGGCAGCGGACAGTGGTAGTAAGGAGTGTGGTTGCACTCGTAAGATGTTAGCTCAAAAGAGAGGAGGAGGAGGAAAATAAAACAAATGTGCTGAAAAGGATTTAAAAAGGATCACAAAGCATAATGCATGATTTTCATAGTGGTTTGGCTCGAGTTGAGTTCCTACTCCGCTTCTTTAAGAAGTTTCTGTTTTATTATGTTAGGTTCCATTAATCACAACACTTCGAACAATATATTGGTTTTATAGAGCTCATCAACTAACTCTTACAATCGAAAACAAACTGACAAACGATGCAAGTCTCCACACTTGTAGAAATCAACCCTTGTACTGTAAGCTTTTCACTTGTAGACACCAAATGAATAGAAGAAACTTGTACAATGACTTGCCTCTCACTTAGGCCGAGTTGTATGCAATATAAATTAAAGAAGGTAAAATTTGCTCTAATGAAGAACTGTGTTTCAAACTCCTTTGAATTAGAAATTGATGATGCTTTGAACTTTGAGTAGAGTTTATGCGCAGTGGAGATGAAAATTTTTTGGGAGAAAACTTTTTCTTGTAAATGCACAAATGTAGGCTTAACGAATGCTTGAACTTCTTTTTCGTTTGAGTGGAGTTTCTATTTATAAGTTTTGAAGGGATTCGTAGCTGTTTGAAATAGATCCGTTGAGTTTCTTACAGTTTTATTTTGCTTGCGATGCGTGTATTAAAAAGCCCTTAGCGACGACTACAGATTTCTGTTGGATTATGATAGACCTCTATTGAGGAACAACTTTGTCAGTGACTGTTGATAGTCATAATGACAGACCTCTGTTGGCTTGAGGTGTCCTCTGTTGGTATCCTCTATCAATTGATGAACATGGATAGTGACCTCAACAGACCTCTATTGGTGTGAGATAACCTCTGTGGTCTCCTTTGTCAACGCTAATAGTCTCCAACTAATCCCAACTGCTCCCAACGACTAGTTTTACAAATCTCTGTTGTTCCAGGCTTTCTTTTGTGGTTTCCTCTATGAAATACCTTTCCCTTGGATACATTTTGAGGATGTTTCAGAGACTTCTGTCAGAAGAAATGTCTCCTCTATGCTGTCATTTGTCAAGTTAAACTTTGTTGATCTTTGGCATTTACAACTTTTCTTCCTTGTTTTAGGGTATGTTTGGATTATTTTGAGATATCCTTGGATGGATTTTAGTCCTTAAATGCGGTTGCATTGATTCCTTTGTGTGAAGATTATGTTTTTTAGTATAAGTTCTGCAACACTTGGAAAGAATGCTATTAGTAGTCGCATTTTTCACTTATATGTTTGCCCATTATCAAAACTTAGTTGTTATTTTATATTCATCATTAAAATCAAGCTATCGTGAGGTATGGACTTAACATCTACAACTAGGGGATAAAATAAGTCTTATGGGCAATCATAAAAGTGGAGAAGAGAGAGACATGATAGCAACAGTGGGAAAGAAGCAGGGAGTGTTGCATTGGTTGTGGTGGTTGGAACTCTAGATGAGAAGGGATTAGGGTAGGATTTGTTGGGCCACGAAAAAATCAAAGGGTGGCTATTGGGTCGGAGTGGATCAATTGTCCAACTAACCGACGGAGCCGGTAGATCGCGCTGGTGGCAGCAACACGGTACAGCCCCACCAGCCGACGAACAGAGCTAGACGGCAAAAATGATAGCAAAGTTATTTTGGAGGCCTTTTT
>JAYJMB010082524.1:0-21632 GCA_036873735.1 Pouteria campechiana
TTTTGACTTTCTGAGAAACCATGTTAACTAAAGCCACCATTTTTGTGAGCCGTTTACTAGTTTAGGTGGCGGAAGAAATTAAGACTGTATTTGGTTTGATGTAAAAGACATTAATTAGGGTGTGGTTGGGTGCATCTGAAAATAGATGCTAATAAATTCCTTTTACATACTTTTTTAGATAGACGCGACACCATAATCACTTTTAATAATCGTGCTTTTCTTTAATCATTCCCTATATTTTAATTATTCCATATTTATTGGACCAGTGGAGTGAACAGAGTGCTTCATCATACACTTGTCTGTAACTTTCTTGTTTTGGCCAATGTCATGATTATCTAAGCACCTAATAATCTACCATCAGCCTTATACGTCTCTAAAGTATCAGCCATTGTGTTGTTCCTTAACTCTTCATATGTCTTTCTAGTCCTCCTTGTCCTTTTAATGCCTCATACAACTTGTTCTTGAATAGTGGCTTCTAAGTTCCTGCTGCTCTTGTTCAAACTATCTTGGCCAACAGATAAATGCTTCCTGATCTGCAATTCTCCTGTTTCTAATTCCATCTACATGTTTCTCACCAGTCTCCGTATTCATTTTGTGAGCATGCTGTTCCTTGACCGCCAAGCGTTCTGTCAGATAAAGAATTGGTCTTGTATCGTCCACTCATCTGCACCAGGTCGAAAAGGATGTTTCTGGGTTCCTCATTTTTGCTCTTATTGTCACAAAAAATGGATTGCATACTCCATGTTTTAGCCCATACCATTAACCACTATATCCCTGAATAATTCCTTTTCAATTTCTGTTTACATTTAAAAATTGATTGCTGTTATTATTAATTGAAACTAATTATTTTTATTGTAAGTGGATTAAGTTGACCTTCAGCAACTTCAAAAATGTTCAAAGTTTAGGCTTCTATAAAAGTGAACTGCCTGGATCAGGCATACTCAAACATTTGGTTGTATAATCATAGCACCTTGGAATTCTCAACATCAAATGATGTTGATAATATTAATGTTGCAAGTTCTTATTTCTGCCTTCCCAGATATTAAAGATAGCCTTCGCAGTGGTTGGATCATAAAAATTACATGTTCTAATTTTCAGAGAAGCAATCTAATTTATACAAAAAGCATGTTGATATCGTTAGCCAATGTCTTTCTTGGTTATATTAATCAATCTGGAATCTTATGCCATGTTAATCCTGTTTGTGGTTGCATTCTGTTGCTCATGGAGTAAAGGAAAAACATCTTAAAATTGGTGAAACTTTTCAGGTCTTCAGTGTAGATATTGATAGGAATTCTATTCTTCAACATGTATTTAGGATTCTGTAAATCAACCTCAAGTATGCTTTAGCTCACACAATGCTCATCTTGTGATGCAGGGCCCACTTTCATCAACTTTCCCAGTCGAGAAAAGTGGCAAACAGGGCAGGATTTTCACCTTCTACAATTTCTTTACAGACGTCAATTGCTGTAGAAGTCTGTTTAATGATTGCATCAATCAGTCTGTTAATCAGATGTTGCATTAATTTAAAACTCTTGAGTGTTTACAATCAAGTTACAGCAAGGGGGTGAGGGATTTGGAGACATTCACTAGATTGTGTGATGTGGATTCCTTCATGCCAATACGAAAGGGGAAAAAATGCACTCATATCATGACCTTGTAAAGTTGGAGATTGAATTTTGTATTATTCATGGATTTCACAATATTTTACAATAATATGTTCTTCTGCACCAGAAGAACCAACTGACCAACTACTGATGTTTGCAAAGTATGCAGATCTCCCTGACATAAGCCATCCTCCTTTTGACCAGTAACTTAACCATGTTACAGAACTTTCCATCCATTCTGTTAATGAAGACCGCTGCAGCAGCATCCTTGACTATGAGCTTTGATTTACTTTACATTGGGGAGAAGAAGAAACACTCCACGTCTTTCCCATATGTGCCTTCGCCTCTATGACATGATCTCTAGAGCTTCTCTGGTTTGTCCAAGGATGTTGAACACAGTTGCAGCAATATGAGACGGTGTCAAGCCAGCTTCAAACATCTGATCACCTGGAGATCCATGCTCTATGTACCTATCTGGAAGAACCAATGGACGCCACTGCATAGATTTTCCATCACCCATAGCATACAATTAGCTATATTCTGGATGTTTATTGCTAAGATAAAGCGCACATAGCACCAAATTAGCATGTTCTGATGTCCCGTGCATGTGCAATACCTTAGCACAAAGGCAGTTACATACGAAGTAGGTGAAGCTGCCTCAACTAGAGGGCTTATCAGCTCAAAAGGTAGACCATTACACAAAACTGTTGGGTTTTAGGTGTCTTGTGTTCTATGATGCCTATTGGGCCCATACATGTAAGTTGAGCAGAGTGAATCCAGTGTTGCATAAGCCTATTAAGGATTGCATATATGTTATTTTCAACTAGAGTTTCAGCTAAGGTTGAGATGGAAGGAAAAGATGTTTGAAATCTTTTCCATCCAAAGCACTGTGTGCATGCATGCAGTGGAATTAGCAGATAGCATTGCTAAAGTACGAGAAAGTAAGTAATCCTACCTTTGTAGTGCCATCCAGAAGACCATCAAGGGCCATAAACTGTGCAACATGAGAGCCAAATCCTCCTATAGATCCTTCTTCAACAGTAATCAAGATCTCATGGGATTTAGCTAGGCTTCTAACAAGCGCATGATCCAATGGCTTGCAGAAGCGCGCATCTGCGACAGTTATCTTTAAGCCATGCTGTTTAATCAGAGAAGCCGCATCCCAGCAGCTTTGGACTGCAGTTCCATAGCCCAAAAGTGCTACTCTCTCACCCTCAATCAAAACCCGACCCTTTCCAATCTGCCAAATAAAAATCAATACAACAATTTGAGCATCAGTTTCTTGCTTATCAAACTGTTTCCAACCTGGCGTCCAATCATGTGTTCCTAATTTCCCACATATGTAGTGAGGCCATAAGCATCCTGCATCTCACACATAATGAAGAATGGGACAACAGATTTCTAAGCAGTATTTTTACCTCAAGGGGGACACCCTTGTTTCCTGGAGGCAGTGCAACGCCAATTCCATTCCCTCTTGGATACCGAAAACAGCTGGGTCGGTCATTGATGGCTGCAGCAGTGGCAACCATGTGAAAGAGCTCTGCCTCGTCAGATGGAGCCATGACCACCATATTTGGTAAGCATGCCATATAAGTAACATCAAATGAGCCAGAATGTGTGGGTCCATCAGCTCCAACCAATCCAGCTCTGTCCAAGGCAAACCTCACTGGCAGTTTCTGTAGATCAACATCATGGATCACCTAACAAGACAGGAAAAAAGAACCTCAAATCAGAGGATCACATTAACTGCACAACTTGAACTGAAACTAGCGTAAGATAATAATGCTGAATTGCAATGTAGTGTGTCAAAGAAAACGGATTAATGTAAAGAAAATCCCTGCAAAGGCAGATTGATGGGGGAATCCAAGAAAAATCTAGGACATTAATCATAAAGGAATAGCAAAAATGGGATTTGCCCAATAATCAGGTTTTGTGATCCATCTTTGGAAATAAACTGTTAGAGATACATCATTTATATATGTGCCCAGGACTGTATCTTATAAGTTGTGGTAGGAGCTATATCTGCATCTTAGATTGTACCTCAGAAAAGTTCTGGACATGTGAGCCCTTCCACATATTCACAAGAGCATCTAAATGAAATTCCAAGTATCTTAACAATTCCCTTGGCAAGTACTATTTCGTGTGACATTGAAATTCAACACCAAGGGGTATAGATACAGAATTTTTTTCCACTTGCCTGATCATAAGCCCGCTGTAAGAATGATGAGTAGATTGTACAGAAAGGCTTTAGGCCTTCACAGGCGAGGCCAGCTGCAAACGTGACTGCATGCTGCTCAGCAATCCCAACATCAAAGCAACGTGATGGGAAGCGACGAAGAAAGAGATTCATTCCAGTTCCTCCTCCCATTGCTGCATGAATTCCAACTATGTCCTTATCGGCCTCAGCTTCAGCTATCAAAGCCTCTGCAAAATAGGTGGTGTAGGACTGAGTAGGAGTACTGCCTTTGAATTGCTTTCCAGTAGCAGGATCAAACTTGGTGACACCTGCAAGCAAAGCCATGAAACTAGCATGATTTATCTGTTCAAGTTCAGCAGTAAGTTGTAGTGGCAATCTTCTTTCCAGTTTTTAGTACAGTTTACATTGTTAAGTTCACCGCATGGGCCTGCCTTTAGGTGAATTTGGATGCCAATTTGCTGCAAAACATCACTAGATGAGCAATAGAGTACTAGAATTTTTCAGACAGGATGATCCTCACCAACCCAATGTATTAGGCAACTACAATCACTGCCCACATTGGAAACGGGCACTACTGTGTGGTCAGGATCTCCTATCCACCAAGAGGCCCATCATTCAGATTAGCTTACACATACAGTTAACTAGGACTAGTTAAAGCTTGACTAGATGTCACATGTTTGTGGAAAAGGTACAGTTGTGTTCACCATGGTACTTGTCAGAAGCCCTTTCCGCAAATGGATAGCCCCGCCCTTTCTCGGTCACAACATGGATCAGGACAGGACCTGTAGTTTTGGTGCTCTTCACCTCTTTAAGAATGGAGACAAGATCATCAATGTTATGGCCGTCCACTGGGCCAATGTAATAGAGGCCAAGCTCTTCAAACAGAGTTGAACCAGACCCACTGATCATTCCACGAGCATACTCATCCATTTTTGCTGCTAGTTCATGCATTGACCCACCGATCTGTTTTGTAACTCCCTGTAGAAATTCCAGACACATTAAATGGAAGCATTCTTAAGATATTGTTGACTGACAATTGCAGAAGGGAAAGGGAAAGTTTTGGTTGTTGCCTGCGCATTCCACTGCATATCAACTAGTCTAGACTCTAGAGCATACATTGAAGGGGACTGTAATTACCCAATTCGAAAGTGGGAATGGATAATGCTATAGCTCAATTCCTTTTCATATCAAGGAACACAAACTCCCAAACTTCCCATCATATGAAGTGGAACATCGAAACAAAGGATTATGAAAAGTTAGTGCACCCCTGTTTTTGTTTAGCATTTCTTGGATTGGGTAATGAAAAGAGCCCAAAGACAGACGTTGAACAGTTCAGATGACAAAAACTCTTTCCTACTGTTATGTATGCATATTTCAGCACAAAACTGACCTTGGCAACCTCCCTTAGTTCTCGAAGGGGCCTACTGGATTGAAGCCTACTGAGAGCGCTGCTCAAAGCTCCAACTGGTGGTATGGGTCCATCAAGAGTTGCAGTCGGCAAAGAAACTTGCTTGTTGTCATTGAGGATAACAATCATATCTGAATCCAGATACCCTGCATTGTTCATGGCTTCATATGCTTGTCCAGCAGTCATAGCACCATCTCCAATCACTGCAACAACATGGTTCTTCCGGCCTTTGAGATCTCTCCCCACTGCCATTCCTGTTTGGTGAAAACATAAAAAAACAAGGCAAGAAAATTGGAATCTTATAACATTTGTGGAAATTCGGTAGTAGTAGTATTTGTTGAAAAAATAGTTTGGTAAAGTCATTGCCAGAATGTCATCTCCATCAACAGTATTCATAAGTGTTGAAATCTTCCAGGGATTTCATGTGTTGAAAGCACAAGTGGGTTTAGATGACATAAGTAGTTCTCTTAAGTGTTAATAACAAAATTATCATTTTCATCCTCTGGAATCATATCATGGGATGGGTATCACATGAGCTTCTTTTACATTGGACTCTAGAGGAATTTAACCAAATTTGAGGGTTACTTGCCACTCTCGCTAGCAAAGAGAAACTTTCATGCTCTAGGAAATCGTTGAGAAGGACTCATAGGCAATTAAAATTTGTGAAAGCGTCAAGCAAGTATTTCAAATCAAACTCTTCAAATTGCAATCATAGTTTTAGATTTTCCTAAATCAAAGTTGAGTGTATTGAGATATAAAACTGGTGGCCATTTACAGGCCTGTTAAAAATAAAGATATCCAGTTTTCATGTTCACTGCCTAAGCATTCACAAACTAGTTTCAACCTTAGTCTAAGCAAAAGGTTTCCAACTTATTCAGTTTAACTTGATTTAATTATTCCTCATACGCAAGAAATTATTCAGCATATCAAACATCAATCTATTCGAGCACATCAAACTACTCCCAGCTGGTTTTGGAAATTCCTCTCAGTTAAACAGAATCTTCAGAATTTGAATTACAAGCAGTCCTAAATTCCAGTTCAGCTTCACTAATTTGTTCGAGTAATGATATATAAATTGTAATTTGATTCTCTAGTATTGATGTCTAAATAGTGCGGCCCTAAATTGAAATCACATAAACTACATAGCTAGACTTGAGACAGCATGGAAATGAAATTCTAGAGATTCTTGTTAAGGAATTATGAATACTTTTAAGTTGTCCTACTTCAGATAGAAAGTTACCCAAGGCTGCAGAGATACTGGTTGAACTATGACCAGTGCCAAAGCAATCATATTCACTCTCAGATCGTTTGGTGAATCCAGACAATCCATTTGTCTGTCTAATTGTTGGCATCTTATCTCTCCTTCCTGTTAGGATTTTATGTGGGTAAGACTGCAAAATCAATTCCTTGTCAGTAATCTTCATATTATTCTTTCTGATCGAAAGTATGTTACAGCAAGAAATTTTCACACGAAATCCTTCTTTTGTTTTTGGTAAGAAATCATAGCATTTTCACGACTATGCAGCAAAAATTGCATTCATTTCATAAAAGGGAAACAATAATCAAGCACGCACTCTTCATGGGTAATGATGTGACATTACCACTCCACACAAGGACATTTACATAAGGGTAAATTTCAGGGAGAAGAAAAACATGTAAGATGGGAAAAATCTGGTGATAGCAACGGTTATTTCCAACTGATTAAATCGCATATTTTCCCCATTTTTTGGTTAATCGTCCCCTTTAATACTATTGATTTTAACAGTAAATCAGATTGTATTCCTTTTGTTTTTCCTTAATGGCGCCAGGTCCAAGTGAATTAATGGTGCTGATCACCTTAAGCAAGTACTACATGTACAGTATAGAAGTTTCAGGGCAAAGTATGTGTAAAGAAAGATAGGCACCTGATGACCAACATCCCACAATATCTTATCTTGTGGAGCATTGAAGACGTAATGGATGGCCACCGTTAGCTCAACCACACCTAGGCTTGAGCCAAGATGGCCTCCCGTTTTGGAAACATTGAAGATTACATCTGAACGTAGCTCGTCTGAAAGCTGTTTCAGCTCCTACACACAGGGAAATAAGAGTAGACTATCATTTTGATAGCTATTGATCTTCAGTTCCTTGCCACAAGATAAGTTTAATTGATTCTTTCAAATCCATCAAAACAGCATCAGTAAGAGATACCTACTTTCAGAGAAAGATTTTTCATGTGAATGGGATAGTTGATGGTGTCCAACAGAGGAGTTGCCGGTCTTTGTGAATAGTACTCTCCTCTCTCTGATAAGGATGCACAAATCCATGGCCCTTTCCTTCCCTGTCAGTCCAAACAAAGGAGACAATTTCTCTCATTATTTTTGTCTAGATTTGAAGCTTGAAAGCGACGTAAAATTCAAAATCATATATTCTTTTTCCTGCTTTCAATTTCTTTTGAAAAGTATGCCATTTTGAGCACTGCCAAAAGAATTCTAGCCAGAAAAAGAAAATCTCATATTTGAGAAAATGACGAAAAAAAAATATACATAAAAACTCGAAACCCTGAGGAGATACTTAAATAGGATAAAAACCAATATCAAGAAATAACAACAAACAATCAAATATAGTGGCTCCTACCTAGAGTCCAGCTGGATAGCAAATTGCAATCACATTCCTCCCAGGTTGGCTTTCATGGAGATTTGGACTCCTCATGAGCAATAAACTGAGCTTTTGTAATAGACTCGCTCGCACATTAAAAACTATCTTTCGGTTAATCGATCTACAGCTGCTTAAAATGGCGCCCACAATCTTTCCAACCTTAGAACATGGTCAGTGCTAGTGTTCATCAAGGGGGAATTTGAGTAAATTAACCGTTTATCTTCAGATTAGAATTCACTCCGGCATTCAAGCATGGTTTTCCTATAATTCATCCTAGAACCGATCATACATACCCACGACAACACTCCCCCTCTAAAATCATGGTTGGCACCTGTTTCTTTCAAAAGGGTTTCGCATGTTCAACGCATTACGGCAAAATCAAACATCATCATCGCGTTCAGTTAACACCCAAGACCAAAGAAAAAGAACCATCTCGCCCATCAAAATTCCAAGCAAAAAACAAACTACTAATTTATCATGCATGCATAACACAGACAAGACTGACAGACCTCACGGCTAAATGGGTATATAAGACTGCTTCACACAGCCTCACACATGAAAGCATGCATGCATGCATAGCCAGATTAATAGAAAAATGCATTGATATCAAACCTTGGGAAGCTTATGACAACATGGGTGTTGAAGATCTGCTCCCCCAAGCAAGTAAAGAGAGTGAGGACTGCTTTTCTGGAGATTGGAAGCGCCACCACAAATGAAATGGCTGGGATGGAAGAATGTGGCAAGAGCCATGGGCATGAGGTTTGCAGCTCAAAATGCAGGAGTGCAATCAGATGTAGAAGGACATGAAAAGTTGCTAGCAGCGCTGGTGGTAGAGTGGACGGCGCATGACTGGCGCTGGAGCAGAATAAAAAGGGAAGCAGGGAGGGAGATGACATACGTGTGTGGCTGATATTGATTAGGATGCGCGTCCCGAACAGTAGTGGGGCCCACCCGATCTGGGTGTCTCTTTTTTGTCCATGATATCTGCGTCGGGCCAATGCAGGATCAGCAAAGTGCAGGTGAACCGCCATTGGGCCACGTCACGAGAAATCACGGCAATGGATAATGGGCGGGGTGGCGATCACGACGCAAGGTTGCTCCCACGCGCCTCCTTCAAGCGCTGGAAGGAGACTCGCGCTAATGCTGAACTGACATAAACGTGACATCCAAGCCGTCAACTATATGAATCTGCTGGTATTTTTATTAATTAGATAAAATTTAGGGGCATTCATAGATGTAGCTAAGATTTTTATTTATAATTTTAATTTTACTAATATTTTTTAAAATATTTATAAAACTATATATTATTAAAATATTTTTAAAATTATTTAATACTATAAATTTTCAAATTAATAACCGGCATGTATAGTTTTTAAAAATTTATCCAAATCCTTTTGAGTGAGATAATTACCTTCTAAACATTCTATCAAATTCGAATATAATGGTATGGAAAATACCATTTTCTTGTCTCTCTCTCAACGTCTTTATTTTTTTCAATAATGTAGTAATTATGTTATTGTATTTAAATTTCGTCATTAACAATTAAATATAAATATTATCTGTTTAATTTTTTCCTATAGCAAGTACACAATTGAATTTTAAGCTTAGCGCTTGTATTGGTGTGAATGAACGAGTGTTCTTGGTACAGTTACTACGGAGGAGGTCATGGTTCAGGGAGAAAGACTCGCTTTCACGTTTGGTCGGAAAGCGAAGGAAAGAAGAATGCGTCCATTGGCTGATTGTATTCAAAAGAAAGGATTGACAAGAAATTTAAAGGAAAATTTTATTTTTAAGGGCTAATTTTTATTCATCTACCATAATAATTATATTTTAATTTATTACTATCTATTTTTTAATCTATTTTTTATCATTACTTGTATTTCCAATAATTATCTTATTTTTTATTTGTTGGGACGTGGTACCATGAAAATATTTCCACGGTAACTTTACTAAAAATGCCCTATTTTATATTTTAAAAAATAAATTTTGAAATTTAATTTATTAATAATATTTAACATTAGGTGCTTAGTTTATATGCAAAAAAACACATTGTCTCAAGACTTGGATTTGGATGGGTCACAAAATTATATTTCTTAAAAGTTAACATGGATCTATTAAAATCATCTAAAATTGTCAAGTAAATTATAGTCCACTCAAGTCTTCAAATGATGTGAATTTTTGTATCTTAGTTAAATACCTATGCTAAACATCATTAATTGATTAGATTTTTTAAATTTATTTTAAAACATAAAATTAAGCATTTTCACGAGGATTATCATGAAAATGTTTCTATAAGATCACATTCTTATTTATTTTGATTTTGCTTATTTTTTTCTTATGTCTTCCTCATATTATTTCAATTTTTTTTCCAATCCAATATACCACTTAAGGAATAGAAATCCTACCAATAATTTAAGTATTTGATATACCCTGATAAATAAATAAAAAAATATGCGTTGAACAGCAAGCCTGTATTTTTGATATTAAATGATATTAGAGTCTTACAACTCACTCTCAAATGGCCATGGTTTGTGAAGAGGTGGAAGCCCTCTAAGACGTGGTCAAAGATGCAAGTGCTAGTGCTGGAAGACACAAATTGTAGAATGAGGCGTAAATAGTATTTTTGTTAGTGGGTATTGTTGTTTAAAATGTGGTCCACCATCATTCGCAGTGCAGCATGAAATGGTAAGACTGGTCATGTCTGGGTTGCCGAGTGTCACATGGATTCATCTTTCCCTTTTCTAGTGCAATAGCAACTAATTGTTGATAACAATTATTCGCGAACACTTGTCACCACACTCTGCCATCGGGATTGTTTACTTGCGTTTATTTGACCAATTCTTGTCAAAGAGTTATCTGTGGTCCTTTCTCCATTATGCTTAACAGATAAGAAGAAACTGAGATCTAAAAATGCGAAAGAAAACTATGAAAATAATTCACCACAATTGATATTAATTATTATCAATGAAGTAAATAAAGATATTTTTTTTCCAGGAAAAAGCTCGCAAGTAATAATTAAAAATATGAAGTGGAAAAAGAAAATTTATTATGGTGGTTAAATATTATACTGATTAAAAGGAATGGAAAAATGAAAACAAAGATATCCCTACATATTTTTTCAATTACCATGCAAACCCTTTATTCTTATTTGAATCATGTTTTTATTTGATTGAGAAATTATAAATATTTTCAATGTAGTCTTTTATTGTAACGCCCCAAGTGTTAAAATAAGGAAGTGTTGGAAAATATTGATAAGGACATGATAATCAATTTGAAAATTTTAAAGTTATTAAACTTGGTACTTAAGTGCATGAGAAGAAAATTTTGAAGATAAAGTTTAATTTGAGCATTGTGTATAAGAAAACGAAGTGGAAACGCTTTAGGCGTCACTTGCACACAAATTTTGACATATATGATGAATGATATTGGAAAAGTTATTAACATAAAAGTTATGGCTCTTGAGATTATCTTTACAATGAATCAAAAATCATATTGATTGGATATCATAAGAGGAAGTTAGAGCTAAAATACTATAGTTGTCTCTAGAGCTGTAAATTAGATTGAAATACAAGGAATCATTTTGAGGCCAAATTACTCATACTTTGAGATTGAATTAGAAATTGTGATCAATATAAAATTTGTAGATATTAAAATTATCTTTATAACGAATCAAGAATCATATGAATTCAATATCGTAGGAGGAATTTATGATTAAAATAGTACAGGCTAGCGTGGCCAATGTGGGTGACGCCGGATCAATCTTGGCATGGTGGCACAGCAGCGAGGTGGCATCGGCAGCACCAATCTGGCACCTGTGGCAATAAATACGTGGCTTAGGTTTTTTTGACCCTACCCGCTCTATTCCATTACTTCTCCTTTCATGTCCTAACCCCTTTTAGCCTTATTTCTTGCCTATTTAACTAGGAAATCATCTTACCCAACTAGGAAATCATGTGATCTTTTGTTTAAACCCAACTTTTAGTGATTTGAACCATGAAAATGCGTGAAAAATTAAATTTTCTTCAAATGGATAGTGCCAACTAGAGTTTTGGGCTTGGATTTTTGTCTACGAGAGAAAGACATGCATGAATTGCTTGGTAAGTTGGTTTTTCCCTCCTTATTTCTGATTTTCTTAAGTTAAGGTTTTGAAATTTTGGAATTTTAGAGAAAAATGATGAATCTAATGTAGAAATTATAGGAAAAACAATGTATACATACTTAATAATGGTTTGAACTTAATTGGATATGAGGATTGATGATTAGGTATACCCAGGTTTTGCAAAATTTGTGAATCATGGAAAAATTAGAAAAAATGATAGATTTGGTCACAATAAACATTGAAAAAATGATTAATACATGAATTATGATATTTTATGACTTGTTTGGAATGATTTGGGCTGATAAAATAAGTTTTGGAACTATGCCCTAAGTATGGTTAAGAAGGGGCTTTTGTATATAGGTTGTATAAGCTATGAACTGATTGAATTTAAAGCTTAATGAAGTTGTTTATAAGTTTATTTAAGTGATAATCATATATATGTGAAGTAAATATTGTAAGAAACTAAGATTTTAATGATGCCCTGTAGAGAAAACCCTAAATTAAGTAATGTTAACCACATGTTTGATGTAATGCTTCTATAACAGAAGTGGTATATGTGATTAACTTGAGATGGACCAATGGTAAAGTACAGTTAAGCCCTTGAGAGATGTGTTGACAAATCCATGAACGGATTATGATATTTGAACATTGCATTTCCTTGTATTGATATGGATCAGTCATGTGGATGTGTATATAAATGATATGTGTAATATTATGTGTACGATCCTTTAGCTTGTGGATGAGAAGCCAAGTTTTAGAATATGAGGATTATGAGATGGTTCAACATCCAAATAAGTAGGCTTTCTTCTTGTTATTGAATATGATGACTGAATGGGGATATAAATATCTCGTTTGTTTGTAATCCGGGCATGTGTGTTTTGGGTTTGGTGATAGTGGATATCTTATGTTCACTTGTAAAGTGTGGATTGTTAATTATATAAACAATTAGGATATTAAGTATCCCTTAGATTACAATGCTTAATCTTTATGCATGACCAACCTTTATACATGATGACATTATTCTTGTGTATGGATATCTAAATATAAAGGCTAGAGAATATCCCGATATTAGATTTGAATGGATAGTTCAAACAGAATGTTAATGTTCCTAAATTTTGCTTAGTAATGGATATAGTGTATCATATGATTTTGGAATTGTGATAATGGATTTGAATTATTGGTATAGGATAATTTGGAGTGTGACTATGCCTATTTTGAATGGAACATGTTATTGTTATGAACGATCATTATTTTCTATCATACTTGTCTACTTAGTGAGTTGCCTGGATTTATGCCTTCTTATTTAAATTTTTAGTTGGCAAGTAAAGCAATAGAGCTAAGGAAGATAGTAATTATGTTAATATGATAGAATTAGGATTGTAATCTCATTATGTGTGTGTAATTGTAATTAATAATTTCAATTATTGTATAATGATAAATGAAGTATGTAAATGATGTATATGGAATTGTAACGGTATATAAGATTAATATTGTTAATGAATTGCATGTTAAGTTAGCAGGTTTATTGCCGTCATGATTTAACCTAGATCTTAGGCTGCGGGATTGTAAGTGTATGTATTTTAGAAGTTCATTCATTATTTATTTAAAATCAATGTATATTATTGTGTGTAGCATGCTTGTACAGGTTTATACAATCCCATTTTTTGGAGGCTTTGTTTGATTTTTTGTAGAAAGTAGACCATTTAGAAAATGGGTCCCAACCATTTCACCTTAAAAGTTGGCAAATTTATGTGAAATATAGTGTAAAATAGGATATCATGCCTCAGAAAGCGGGGTGTGACATTTCTCCAACATGATTAATTCTTATTCGAGTCAAAAACTATATAGACCATTTTGAAATGGTCATTTACCATAGATGCTTAATTCTTATTTGAGTAATGTGCTAATTTGAATAATAAATTATATATTTTTTCAATATAGTTCTTTCTTCAAGATGCTTAATTTATATATGAGTCCGACGTTTATTCGAATGAAAATTCCATATATCTTTTAAACATTATCCTCTAAAGTCATCTTTTAGGCTTCATTTGGATGGAATGCATTAGGAAGGAGAGTGTATTTATAAGGGAGGAGTATTAGAAAAGTGGAGTCACATAGTTATTTTGGCTCTCACTCAATTTGCTCTTAGAAAATCTTGCACGAAGATCGTATAAGACAAAAACGTCGGAAGGTGCCAAGGGTTATCTAGATGTGAACACTGCGATGCTCATTTCAATAATAGAATTTTGACAAGGGTATATAGATTATAGATAATTGATGGAGCTTAAGTTCATAGAATATGTATGCCTATGTTTTTATAGTTAAGCTTAGGTCGGTGCACAAATTGTGTTGTTTCATACACCATAATAGTGAGGTTTTGTGACTAAAGGAGTGTTCCTGAGAATTATAAATCCTTTAATTCTATTAGTACTAGTTCTAGGAGGAGTAATGTCATGGTTAGAATAGGTATACTATGGGAGTTTGAGTCTAACGTGGCTAGTTTATTAGCTATAGAGCTTATCCTATATTATGATTCCCTAATATTAGTCCCTCCTCAAGGAGACATAGTAGAACCTATATGTCTGGCTCGATTGGTCTTTTGTACCAACTTTCATTGGGTTTAATTCATTGTGCTCATGAAACACAAGTTCATGCACAACATTAATGCAAATCCATGTACAATGTAGGCTATTTTTAGCTTTTATTGTGTTTGCAACATGTGTAAGCTTTTTCAGTGCATAGAAACTCACCTCACATGACCTATATAAACTGCGGCCTATTACCATTTGTGAACAACCTATGATTCTTTTAGAAATGGATCCATAGAGCTCCAAATTGGGTGATCACTGGCCTTCAATGAAGAGATTGATAGATTATTCCTAGAGGTTAAGTTCCTTAATGCCCAACTCCAGTTCACCCTATGCATCATTTCGGGTGGCCGATCAATGCCTTATTGAATGTGTCATTGGGTACATGGAGGCTTTGGATCGAGTAAAGGCCATAGAGGAAAAGTTGTTAGTCACTCAATGCCAAATTACTGAGCTTAAGATAGCTCAGGACAATCATAAACGTCTTGACTTAATAAAATTGTATAATTTTTTTTCTTTTTCCTCCAACTTTTGCCTTTATCACTATTGATAAGGGCTTTTATTTTTTCTTTTGTCACTATTTGTTTTGTCAAATTTGAAGTTTGCTTCAATATAACACTTCTGCATAAAGAGTGATACTTTTGCTTCTTTTTTTTTGCTTGTTTCACTCCAGCAGCAACTTTCCTGCTTCACATAAACTTCTGCCAAACCACCTTTTTTGAATTTCAAAAGCATAAGTTTTCACTTTCAGCTTTTGGTAATTGATACAACGTCTCTATACGAGGGCTACATTCTCACGACGACATTCGCCCACGTATAAAATTTTTTAATGTAATAGGACAAAACAACTATTGAATTCCTATCTTTTCTGAAACTAGAGACAATTTTCATTTGGGATTTTATATAAGGTGGTGACACACCAATTTCTCATTTCTTATTTCTATGGCTTGTGCTCTCATTCCCTTCTTTGCAAGCTTTTTTCCATTCCAAAGCTTCTCAAGTTCAACAATGGCCATTGAAAGTCTAAGCTCGCATCTCCTCCAACATTGAGGAAGAGTTTTGTACCCATTCTCTGCCCAGAAGTATGTCCTAGATCTTGCCTTTATCTTTGATTTTTTCTCATCACCCACAAGAAGATTACGTCTTCATTTCTTTGAACTCCCATTGGGTGAATTTTTGCCTTTTCCATTCAAACTTCATAGCCCAACTTCTTAGAAAGTATAATCTTTCTCCTAGGCAACTTGTTCCTACTAGTTAGTGATATATTCTATCAGTATGTTACTAGTGCACAATCTTCACCATGTGCCCATTTTTACAATCAATATGTAGACTTTGATTTTTTTCTCTTAGTAAGAGTCCCAACTCTGTAGGCTATTTTTACCTTACTTCTTACACTCCTTGGTGATAGTTTTTGCCCTAATTTTTTATGGAGGTCATGATTGGAAACATCATTAGATGTGGATTAGCCAGGCCCATGACCAATGGCCACTTCCAAATCAGTAAATTGCCAATGCAACTCATCCACCAATAGTGCTTTCTCCCCTTGAACAATATAACTTAGGTGTTGTTAAGTATAGTTTGATGTCGATAGAAAAACTTCAAGTAAATTATTTATTTTTCGAGGATTCTTGTAGAGAAGCTAATTTTCCATGCAACTTCCCTGGTTAAGAGGTTCTGTCTCCTAACCCTTTGCCTTTCCTTTTTGTTCAATTTTTCAAATGGGCTTCAGTAATAGAGAACGAGGACCCTATTTTTTTTCTTGCCTGAGCAAGGACCAGTTGTTGAGTCTAGATGTATAGTTTTAATGACAATAAAACTTATCTAAGAATTTATCCGAGTTAATGATGTTTTGCTAAGTTTTGGAAGTGACATATGCAAAAGAATGTATCTTTGCAATGTATATGTCTATGACTTGGAATGTAAAACAATATGGTTGAGGAATGATTGGACTATGTTGAGTTGAATAGTTGCAATAATATTAAGATTATAAATGAATGATAAGTGAAAATTAAGTCATCAATTATAGAAAACTAAAGGAATGGATGAAACATGAATTTACATGAGTTATTAAATTGAATGCTTTTTATGGTTTCTAAAGTATTTGAAAAATGGCAAATTATAATGATCCAACTTGCATTAAACTCAATTTATCATGATTTGGGTAAATATATGACTAAAACGGACTAATGTGTTTATGGGCTAAAAAGATAAATAAGCTCTTTAGGGACTCAATGTCTCTTCACAGAAGATACCAAGGTGCCCTTCCAAAACCTTTGAACACCTCTTAAGTTTAGAGCCCTTCACTTAAATAGATGATGTGAAGCAATTTTTCCTATCATTTTTCAAATAATTTATTTAACTGATTATAACTATGCCAAAAAATATCTTAATATATTCTAGCTTCTTATAACGATGTGCAACTACAAAGTGTAAAGTGTGCCAAATATAGACACCAAAAGATGCCCAAGCAAGCCTTGTGCCCACACTGCATATGTGCAGACAGCGCATTTCACCATCTTTATGGGGATTCGAACATAGGCATTCTGTAACAAAACCTTACTAAGTCGCCACTTTCTCACATAATAATTTTTGAAATCTTCTTTAATAATAACAAATAATAATAATAATTTATTTATGAAATTTATTTAAAACTAATAGTCCAGTAGGAATTAAGTAAATGTTATATTTACCTGCATCGAAGGTGCGTTGGAAAATCGACAAAAAATCGATAATATAAAAAGAAGGTGTAAAGGAGATATGAGGTATTTTTTTTTTATAATAGAAGTAGCATCATCTATGCAATAAATAAAAGATATATTTTTGAGTGAAAATATAAAACTAATTATTTAAAATATATGTAGGGAGGAGAAATAAGTAGGGATATAAGAGGTACGTAATTATCACATTTTATGATAAAAAATGAGGGTTTAACACCCTTTTACTTTCACATATAAATTAAAAAAGCATATGTTTTAGGTTTCTAGCACATGCAAAATACAAAGGAGGAAAAACTATGTGTAAATATAAAACACTGCAAAGTATTATTTGCATATATAGAAAGGAGCGATTGATTATTAAGAAAGGCGAAGAAGGCTCCGTTTAGCCTCGCTGTGGAATTAAATACTTTTTAAAAAACTGTTATTGACAATGAAACTTTAGTAAAATGTACTTGAAGTAAAAATACTCTTGACATTACATATTTGTTTGGCTATAATATGATAAAAGTACTTTTATTATACAAATAACAAAAAAATATAAAAAAAATTATGCTTTAACTCCATCATTAATTATCTTCAAAAGAATTATGAAAATAATGTAATATGTAAATCAAATTTTAAAATTTAAAATAAGTACTAATAATAAAATATTTTTAATATACATTGTTAATTTAGGAGAAAAAATACTTTATATTTTTTAATATTAATATACATATATTATTATAAATATATAAATATTTTTTTTCAAAAACAAACGATGATAACTTTTTTAATTATCTCTTAAAGGTTTGAAAAACCTAAGGAAGGTTTATAAAAGAGTTTATTTAGGATTTTATCATTGCAAGGTAGATAAAGTGTTAATTTAGTGTCACGTACGCCAAAAGGCAATGGAAGAGGTTAGGCAAAAATCAAATACATGATTGTGTATGGTGGTTGCTGTTGTTATTATTTTTCAAAATATTAAAATTTAACCTGCAACAATAAACAATAAAACGGTTGTGTATGCTAATAAGTATTTAAGATTTTGAATAACATATTATTTTTATATTTATACCTATGATTCAAAGGCATCCTATTGTTCCTTGGGATGTTTATAAAGAGAGATATAACATTTATACAAATAATAAAAAGAAATGCGATCAGATAATTAATGAAATAAATATAAAATAAAGAATTATTTAAAATTATTATTGTTTTTATTCACTAAAATGATATATATTCAGCTCTAATAATTCTATTTTTTAGCTTCATTTATTTTTATTACAAAAGTATTTATTTTATAATTAATATCTTCTTTTATAGAAACATCATTTTTCATTTTTCATTTTCATATAGCCAAACCCTTTTCGAGTCAATCCTATTGGAAATGCACGGTGCTGATAGAGCTTTGATTTTAGTAGATAAATTTTACAGTTATTAACCCTACTGGTAAATGATGTTTTTGGGAGAAATACCCTCACCAACTTACCCCTACAACAGAATTGTTACATTCTTTTCCTAACTTTCCATAAATAACAGCTAAGCCCACGGTCAGGTATTCCAATGCATTGGAATCTTGGTGCGTATAGGATTGTCTATCGGAATCCCGCGAAGAAGCAGGAAAGTTTCCCCTTCTATTTTAGCTTTCGGTGAGAAGAAGTACTATTGAGTGTTTAGTCAAACACTAACAAAATGGGTAAAAGTGCATTTTTATTTCTTGACAAGCCTTTGAGGCGGGGCCAAATGAAGCCAAAGCCGTTGCCTATGAAAGTGCAAGAGGCTATTTCCAAAGTGGGAGAAGATGAGAGATTTATCTTCGGTTAAACCCAAAACTGTGCTGAAATAAATAATAAATGACAAGGTACAAACCCATTTATGTTGCAAAGGTTTGTACCTTCGCAATTGAATCATTTTCCTTAGAACTGTTCCACCCAAACCTTCGCATATTAAATAAAAATGGTATTTTTATTTAATCTAAATTATTAATAATATTATTTAATATATATTTATTTATAATGTTATAAATTATGTTGATCAAAAATTTAAATGTATCAAAAAAACTATTTGGGAGTAAATATGTAGACATTGAATTTTTTAAAATAATTAAGAATACATCGGTATGTATTTTAGATAAATATATACATAGATAAATCCGATGGATGAACAGGTTAGATTCCACCAAAACATCATTATAATTATATTTCATCTTTTAGATAAATATATATTGATAAATACGATGAACAAGTTAGATTTCATCAAAACGTCATTATTATAATTATATTTCATCATTTACCAGTAGGAAAGTGGGCTATTTTTGAATATGGTCTTTTCATTGTGAGAAATACTGATGCTGCTCCGTGGTGTGCGAAAATTGTTAAAACATCTAGATTTCTAAAATTCTTGTCTTTTTTTTCTCTCTTTTTTTATTATTTATGATCATTGATTGTTAGAGCAGAAATTCCACGACAAGCAGAAAGTGTTTTAGAAAGGAATGGCAAACATGATGATTATTCACAAGAAATGAAAAAAACCAACCAAAAAAAAAAAAAGCAGACAAGGTATTATGTTAAGAAACTCTATAAAGCTGGATACGATCTCTTGTTGCCAGTAACTGCTCTACCGAGCTTTCTTCAAACGTAGGAACTTCTGGTTGAGTGATCTTTCTTCAAACGTATGAACTTCTGTTTGAGTGACCTTTCTTCAAACGTATGAACTTCTGGTTTTAGCCTCTTTTGTAATCTTTTCTTATCCGAAAATTCTCACCATAAAAGGTCTATCTCTTCATTTTAATTTAGGTTTCATTTTGCAATATGGAAAAGAATTAAAATATCTTTAGTTTTCTCTTTTTTCAATTATTTTTAATTAATATAATAGTTAAATATTTCAACTTTTCCCCTATTATTACTCTTTTTTTTATTATTATCTTCCATCTCTTCATCCAAAAGGTTTATCTACTTTCTATTATGTTAAACAATTTCCTGTGTTTTTTTCCTACTCTTTTTTTCCTCATTTTTTTAGAGGAGCCTTGATTTGATTTATTGGGGATCCGTCCCTAAGCTCCCCACTCCTAACTTTCCAATTTTTATTAATGCTTATTTATGCAGACCACCAATGGGCTAATCAGATCAACGGTCAAGGTCAAAACAAGAGAATCCCTGTGACTGAAAATGATCCCTTAGTATGGGTTTTACCAAAACTAGAAGTGCAATCTCTTCTACTAAATAATATTGTAGAGTAAACAAAGCCAGAATAAATATATTTTTTTAATCTTGTTTACATTAAAAAGGCCTCTGAAAAAGAATTTCATTTGAACCACTAAGATGATTTAATAAAATTCAATTCATTTGTTGTACTTATCATATAACCTGTTCAATATATTAAAAAACTAAGTTGATAAAAGAATTAAATTGACCACAAAATTAAAATCATTTGAGAGTGATGGAGAGGAAGACGGTAGAATGCTTCCGGCATTGGCTTAATTAGGTATTGGAGAGCGTCACCAACAGCCTTATCCTACTAAAATACTTCTTTAGACTCTCTATCTTGGGATTAATCTTACCTGCATTTGTCTCATGGGATATGCTGGCCTGTGCATTCCATTAATGCCCAATCAAGAGTCCGATGATGATGATGAAAATTCGATGCTTTTTCTTCGCAGGGGCTTGTCAACTAACTGTAACCCGTACATGGCGGGCCCACCAAAATGGGATGTATCAGACCCATTTCTCCACATAGCTTGTGCAGCAAGCACGTCATGCTGCGTGTGCCTGAACCCGGAACACGGTCTGAACTGATTGCGACATTTAGTCAAACATCCACAGGGCGAGGGCCGACGAACTCCTTTGGGCCGGTCGCCTACCACACCTATGCGCACGAATTCCATTGCTTAATAATTAATCCTGTCATGACGCTCATGTTCAGTGCATGAACACCACTGGATTCAAAAGTCGTAAACATCTCTTCCACGATCACGTAAAAGAATGTCTTCTCCGGCTTTGCCGCTTGTGGAAAATGGACTGCACTTGAAAAATGATAAGCCTTTGTCTAAGGTTGTATAATTGCTGCGCTTGTTCCGTCTCTTTCGATCTTTTGAACAGAGGTGAAAGAGGCGAAATAGAATAAAATAATGTAAGAGAGAAGCAATCAAAGTAATGTTAGGCTGGCCAAGAAAATGGTGTTAGGCGTAGAAAAGAAATAAAAAAAGCTTAAAAACAAAAATATAATAATGGGTATGCATTAGATGGAAACAATATTATCAAAACTAAACCGCGTCCGGTTCACTGTCCAACCGGTTTAACCGGCCAGTTTAACCTATTAAATTGATTTTTTATTTAAAAATAATAATTGAGCATAATTTCAAAAATATAAACCATAAATATTAATCTTAAATATATAGGTCTTTT
>JAYJMB010082535.1:0-21631 GCA_036873735.1 Pouteria campechiana
CAAATAAATAAAAATATACTTTATACACATATCCATTACAAAGTATGAATCATAAATATACTTCATATATACTACATTTGACAAATGCATTTTCTTTTAAAATAAGAGATTTCAAAGTTTCAAAAAGAATGCAAAAACACAAATTGAAGGATGCTAACCACTTGGAGCAACCGCCTGGCAATAGTCTGTCAGAAAAATCAAAAAATGAAGCACCAGAAGATGAACCGCTTAGTAAAGTTACCAACCGCCTGTGCATACTGCCTAGGAGCACAGTTGGTATGGCAGCCACTTGCTATATCTCCTGCTAGGTGGCAGCAAGAATTGCTTGGAAGAAAATCCAGAAAACTAGCCACAGCCGCTTGGCCTAGGCGCCTTCCAAACCGCTTAACGATGCCCAATGATTAAAAATTTGAATGTTACAAGTAACAAAAAATTTAAGCTCCTCATCCAACGATCAAGTTTTCAAGATTTATTTAAGGAGCACTCAAGGGACATTTGAATAAGAAGATAGAGAGTAAAAAATAGAATATACAAATAAGAAAAAGAGAGAAATTATCTTGCAAATCCTAAAGGCTAAGATCTACCACTTTCACATTCCAAAAGTGCTTTCATTTTTTGTCTCCTTCAAGGCCAATCTTTCCACAACATAAAGGAAGAGGTTCCGCAACAAGAAGAACTACATCAAAGATCTTCCTCAGCACTCAACAAGAAATATGTCAAAAAGTCTAATTTCTTATGTCAGTTATTTCATATGTAGAAGTTGCTGATTAGCTTAAAAACTAGGGTTAAAGTGGTTGGTGAGCTTGTGAAAACCAACTTTGTTCAAGTTGTTGGTGAGCTTGTGAAAACCAACATTGTTAGAGTTATTTGTAAGCTTGTTAAAACGAACATAGTGAGTTTCTGGTGAGCTTTGTAAAACCAGTGTATAATTTTTTGGTTAGCTCAGGAAAACCAAGTGTGATTTGACAGAGTATTAGTGGAACCTGAGTGCAGCAAGTAAGGCTGACTCAGAGAGTAGAGTAGGCGCCAAGAGAGGGTCTGAACCACTATAAGTTGTGTGTGCTATCTATGCTTGATCTTTCCATTATATTCCTACTTGCTCTATCCATTGCTTTAATTTTATTAGCATACCAACATAAAAGAAATAAATGGATTTGATCAAATAGGGGTCAAAAGAAGTAAATTTTATAAAACCCAATTCACCCCCCCTCTTGGGTTCTAGCCTATTCTACCTGGACCAACAAACTATCTTAAAACTTTGGTGTGTTCTGGGCTATCCCTGGAATTCAGCTACAAATGTTGTGGAATCCATTATCACATGGTATTCCGCCATCATTGCAACCCAAACATCAGAAGTTCTTCATCTACACCTATGAAATAAGCAAAGGAGTCCTACACAATAGGCTGATCAGGCCTCTTTATTATCACTGGCGGCATCATCAAACAAAGCCCTTGTAGGTTCCCATAGGATGACTTAACCCAAGAGGGGACGGGTGAATTGGGTAAATAAAAAATCAATCGATTAAACCCCTGTTGGATCATTTTCCTCTTTTTGTGCTTATGTGTCGTGCAATGTAAAGTGAATAATAAATACAATAAAATGCATGAAGAATAAAGTAAATGACCAAACATATGCACATAGACAAGATAATTTTTACAGTAGTTCAGGACCCCGTCCCTACATCCACTCTTCCAAGAGCACATACTCATTGTGTTTTGGGTTCCACTATATCCCATATAACAGAAATACATAGTACTCCCAGTACTCTTCTAGTTTTCATGAGCTCACTAGGAAACTCATAGGTTTCAAAGAATACCAGCAAACTTGTTGGTTTTCCAAAGGTCACCAACAACTCATACAATGTGGTTTTCTTGAGCTCACCATAAACTCACTAGTTTCGAAGATCACCAGCAAACTAGTTGATTTTCTAGAGCTAACCAACAACTCTCTGGTTTTAACTTTACCAGAAAACTTATACAATTTTATATAATGTTTCTCTTAAGCGCGGGATAAGATTTGATCTCTCTTTTAGTTCTATGTAATACAAAAGATCTTCCCATAATGTAAATACAATGGCCATAACAATAAGCGGATTGAAGCGCATGAAAGATATATGATGGTTTAAGCTCTTGGCCATGGGTGGAAGAATTTGCATAAGGTTAAGTATATCTGAAAAGTATTCCTTCACCACCTTTGAATCATCCCACCTTTTCTCCTTAAATAGCTTCTTTACATTTTTGACCATTGGACAAGATGGGTTCCGTTGAATGCAGAAATGAGAGCAACATTGAATAACTAAGACCATTTGAGTTTTCTACCCTTGAAGTCCAGGTCTTTCTATTTTGTCTCGAGCTACTGCATCGTTGTTTAGAGAGAAGGATGAGCTATGTTAAAAGGTGTTCCTCATTTGACTTGTCACAACTTTAAAAAACTTACAACGCCACTTATTGCCAAAAATGGTGACTGATATAAGTCTGAATAATGTCGGCATGAGTGCAGATACTATTTGAATGCTAGTCATAAAAATCAATTTTTCTCTGACAAGTCGCGACTCTCTTTGTCTACATTTGTCTACCGTAAGTTGCAAACGGATTCTTCCATAGGTTTGTCTATCACTTGAACTTCCACAAGTTTTGTCTGTTACAAGTAGCAGGTGATTTTTGAATAGCATAGATGAAGTTGAATTGACTAATAGATAAACTCTACTTTATCTGTTTGAATTCCTCTAAGAGATTTATCTGTTGATCTATCTTTCGTGCATGTGCTTTGTCTTTGTAACTAATAGATGAACTCTAAATGTCGTAGACAAAGTCGGACTAATCGAGTGACAAACTCTTCTTTATATATACGAATAGAAGAAGTGTGATATTCTTCCTTTGTTCTTCATTTGTTTGTTGGAGGTGGCAAGCGAAGTTTACTTTGTCTTGCTCGAACAGACAAAGTGTAGTATTTGTTAGATCTAAGCAATAGACGAACTATGTTCTACTTTATCTTGGATGGAGTGCTTTGCACATTGCATACTTCATCTTCTGCTTTGGCTGATACTTTATCTATAGTAAGTAACAGAAGACTTTTGATCCACAGACGAAGTGACTTTCTTCAACTGTTCTGCACACTTTGAGCAACAGAAGGGTTTGTTCTTGCGACTTCTTTCTTTCTTCACTCTTCATTTGTTTGTCATGGCTTAGTCAAAGTTACACCCCCTTATTTGTTTTTGTTGCCTTTTTATCCTCAGACTAATCCATTCTTTTAACTTTATTGATTAGACAAAGTTTTCTTTTTTTGTGCATGATTGTTTGGGCCATAATTTTTTCTTTCTTCTTTTATCTGAGTATTTGATGGAGATTCTTCTCCTTTCTTTATCTCAGACAACCTTTGTTTGGTCGGTGTAGATAGTTTGGGTTTTTTGAACAACTTTATGCTCTTCGACCATGACTTCATCTTCAACTTCATTTTTCTGTTGAAATTTTCTTTTTAAAATTGAAAGACAATGCAAACTCATTGTATCGCATCTTTGAAACCTTGTTTTTCTCCTATTGCTTTTATTTGTGGAAGCTTCTTTTAGATAATTGAAACCTTTCTTGTTGCTTGTCTTCAAACATTCTGTTTTGTTCTTCTTCTTCTTCCATGATTTTTGTTAGTTTCACTGCTTTTGGAATGTAGCAGATAGTTTTGGTAGTTTGTTGCAAATGATCATGATCCTACACTTGCTACGTTATTAGCTTTCATATTCATTAACGTAATGTATTTTATCCTCATATGATTTAATCACATTGTAAAGCACGGATAATATACATCACTATTAAAGTATGCTCGTGTAATTAAACATTCATGGTTATGTGTTTATGTTAATTAATATTTATCAATTCATAATCATGCATATGATTGTTTCGAGTTTTAAGCATACAAACTTCTTACAAGTTTTGTTATCATCAAAATCATATACAATAATGCTGACAACCCTATTATGGGTGGGATCCCAAATATCCAAAGTAGCCATCTTGGCAGGCATCTAAACCTCAAATACATCACAATCTTATTCCAAGAGGCATCCAAATACAAGTATGAACCTCAGCCATGATTCCAATACTCAATCAAATAATCAAATATCAAATAGACAAATATCCAAATCTCAACCAAATAACCAAATGCTCAACCTTAATCTAATTGCCAATTATTCAAACCTACCAACTACCTAAATAGCCAAACCTTATTCAAATAGTCAAACCCAAACCAAGCTTTTACAATATCTACATCTTCGTGCCATCCTAGCACCATGCAAAACTCCAATCTTCCTACCACCTCACAGACCTAAATGTCTCATGGTCATATCATACAATTACCCATCATATAACTCAATCAAAATGTCATCAGATTCCAAAATAACATCCAATTTCAGTTACATAACAATTATATTCTAACCACTATCCAAATTCCAACATGCCTTCCCATCCAAACACATTAAACCAATTCACAAAGTGCTTTTCATAGCACAACTTTCAAACATAACTATAATGGGATGCAAAAAAAGGTAATATCAACAATCTAAATTCCAATAACCCTCATATGCAAAATTTCCTATCAATCCTTTACATTATCAATGTATCAACTCAAAATAACTTAATTAGGCCATGACAATAATATCAATCATTATATAGAAATATGTTTGTTCCTCATTCTAAATCGTGACACTCATGTCATTATATTCAAATCAGCATATTCATAAGCAAAATTACTAAATCATATGTAAGCATACTAAGTCCAAACAAAGTAGTCAGATAGTCATCAAAGTTCACAACTATTTTGACCAAAGGAATCCAATAATTCCTATACAAATCAATTAAACAAACGAAAATTGAATTCAATTATCAACATTTATTCATGAAACTTTTACAGTTTCATCATTTTAAATTCACATACTTTGTGAAGCAATAACAATTCAAATATTCAAACAAGATGAATATCAGCATCACCAAATGTTCAAACAAGATGCATATAAGCATCACTATGCTTCCCTATGCTACTCTAATCATAGCAAATATTTGTCATCTCATCTTAATCAAACACTGACTCAAACCATATTTAGATCATCATAGCATTATCATATTTATTTTATATCAAAATCATCAATGTCATACCATAACCATTCATTTCAATAGCATTCATATCAAACAACATTTATACCAAAATTCAAAGTGCCTCTTTTCCCTTACTCATGCCTTCAACGTACTTCTAATGTTCTTCCCTATTCCCCATGAATTCATCAAATTATACTAGCATGTCAGTTCCTATTTCTTCCAACAACTATTACCATCATGGTTCTAGGCTCATCTCTTAACTTAACTTATCACACAAATAAGTATTTAAGCTCTGATACCATCTGTGATGCCCTACACCCCTACTCAGTGTGTTTTGGCCATTCAATAGATTATTCTCTATTGGGGCCTATGCAGAATGCTACCACTTTCCTTTTTCTTGAAGGAAGTCTTCCCATAACCCAACAATTTTCCTATTTTTTAGGGAGATATCCTGCCATAAATCTGGATGATTCTCACCTGCCTTCATTTTCACTACAACTTCCTCACTTTTAGGGTGGGGATACTTGGATCCTAGTCTGTCACACCTTGTCCCAAGGCCTATACACTTCACTATGTCTCCTACAAATTCCCAAATTAAGAAAATAGTCTGCCAAGATTTCGACAGAGTCTACTTTGTAATTTTAAGATTTACACCTGATATACATATATTTCAAATGAATTTCTAATATCAATATGCATATGTTCTAAACTTGTACTATTTCCACTCATATATAAAACTAAAATTTCAATAATTATCATCATTCGGTCATAAATGACTCAACTAGCTCAACTTACCCACAACTTAGAATCTGTGTTGCCCCATGATGGTAATAACCTGACCTAACAATTTAAAAAATTAAAATATCATTTTCTACTATCATGACATGCCATTTTATTTTACATAATAGAATACATCTCAAATTAAGTTATTATAATTATGAATTAATACAAATTCTAAAATTCTATCAAATACAATAAAAATCACAAACTCCATTAACATCTTCCATAGCTCCCTTGCTTGACCAATCCACTAAAAATTTTAATAAGAAGGCCTGAGTCTGTGCAACGCAGTAAGTAGGCAAAAATAATAAATAATAATCAATTCATAAATAGCATATTTTAATCTAGAACATGAATAATCTCTAATAAGCAATCTCATTTTAATACATAGCTTTGAGGCTCAATCATCTATCCAAGACACAAACCATGTCAATGACAAGAACATATGTTCATCAATTTATACCAAATAGGATAATCATTATCATTTCTATCCAATCAACCAATCGCATATTAAATCGATCTTCAAATTAATCATACAACAAAGGAATATTCTCTATCCATCACATTAAACATCTATAATGTAGCCAAACACAATTTATTCCAATTTAAAAGACACCCACTATCCCTAACCAACCAAACCACATCAATCTTAAACAAATACATGATATTCACTATCTCAAACAAAGCATACAAGCCCAGATATAAACAAATGGGATATTCATTATCGCCAACCAATCATATATCAAACATGAAAGAGCCTACTTACTTCGGCCCTTTAGCTTCAAACCATATCTCTCAAGTTTGATGCCTTTTCATCCTTCTCAAATCATCCTGTATAGAGCAACAATCCCATTTATTTAACCATTTAGAATCATGTACTCAATAAATCATATTAATACTTCTTTTATAGATAATCTCAGGCTATAATCATTAAACATGTGATACTCACTAATTAAACTAAAGTTTCTTCATAATTTTCACAAGAAATCTTCTTGTTTGACATGTTACCCACATGATTAAGATTCTAATAACTTGTAAATAACTTGATTAAGCTTTTAATCTAATCAATTCATGGCTTACATAGCCCATATATAGAAATCATCATTAACCCCTAACTAGTGTATAACCCAAAATTCGATTCCATCAATCCAAATCAATCTATACATGTTCTAAAATATAATAATCATGCCATTAATCATTTACCCCATTTTTAATTCAACCAAAGTTAGGAAATACCCAATTTTCACTATGCATAGGAACCGTAATTCAGTAGAATTTGAATTTTCTTATGTCAAATTACCATAATCACTCTATTAAATCATTTCTCCCATGATTCCTACATCAATGCCATATCAAGTCTCCCCTAAAATTATTATTCTCAGAATTTATAAAACCGTAGCTAAGCAAAAATAAAAAATCGATTGGGGAAAACAAGCTTTCCATGAAATATAAGAACGACTTCCATTCCAAAGCATGAATCTATCCCCAAATCTTCAAGAACCCACCATGAGTTGCCACAAAAACCAATTACCACCTCCTTTCTTCATCAACAAGACTGGAAATCAAGCTTAAAGACATAATTTCCTATTTTCATAGGCAAACATAGTGATTTTCTAGCTAAAATCGCTAACTTTTAAAACATTTGGTAGTCGGGGAAGAAGGGTTGGCTGTGGGGAAGAAGAGAGGGCATGAAAAAGAAATGAAAAGGGGCTGAAAATCCCTTATAAAGTTGCATTTTTTGATGCTCTAGTGCACTATTGGACTGATGTCGTGGCATCAAAAACTTGTGTTGTAGCATCAACTCACTGGCTACTTGAAAATTTTTGACTTTATGAAGTGATGCCTTGGCATCAAAATCTAGTGCCGCGACATCAAATTCTGATGCCACGGCATCTGCCTTGCTGGATGCCTTAAAAAATCATATTTCTGAAGTGATGCCATGGCATCAAAATATAGTTTCATGGCATCAAAATCCCAATGCTGCAACATCAAATTCTGATGTCGCAGCATCCACTTGCTAAATGGCCAACCAAATATCAAGACACCATTACAATATTTTGAACATATCTTTTACATAAGGTATCCAAATGACATGATTTTTAAGGCATTGGAAATATAATTTCAAGGGATATAATTTTGATGTCAAAGACTTTTTCCAAATCATCCAACATCTATGTCAAAAAGTTAAATAAAGGGACCCAATTTAGTAATTTTGGCACTTTTTATATGAACAATTTTGTTGCATTGATCATAACTTTCTCATAGGATCTTGAAATCATGTAATTTTTATTTTTTAAAAAGCTAATTTTAAGATATACAACTCTTATGCTGACAACATTTTTAATGCATTTCAAAATCCCCAATTAGTTCACATTCATCATAACCTTTATAATATTTCACAACACTTCCCATATTTCAATGCCTCGAGCATTACATCAGCGATGGGTTTAAAGCCCTAATGGGTGTGAAGGTCAAGTGTTGCCAAATGGAGAAAAGACAAGGAAGAATGGTTTTCTTCCTATTATTATCATCACTATCTTCGATTTAGGATGCGATGATGATGAATTTTTAGATTTGGTATGTTGGCATGTCAGATGGAGATTGGGATTTGGGAAGAAGATGGAGAAAATGATGGTAGGCACGAAAGGGGCATTGGGTTTGACATGCAATGAGACCCCTCTACTCACACCAAAGAATTTACATTTTGTCCTTTGATCAATTGACCGAGAATCCACCGCACGATTGATTTCCAATAGTCCAGATTTAGGTTCTATTTTAGTTAAAGTAGAATACATTCTATTGGATCCAACCCCAACCTACAATCCAATTCTATGCATTTAAAGGCAACTAGGCTAGTGACATCCTACAAAATTTTAGCTATAAAAATGCTCAGAAGAAAGTGGAGACCTAGTTTTAGGTAATCCTTATAAAAAGGGATTGGCCTATCTGCTTGGTCATTCTATAATACCCAATGTGAAAGAAACTTTACCGATCAATAGTTGTAGCATGTTGGTATAATTTAGTAAAAAATTGCAATAAGCTTAAGTGGTGTGGTGCATGGGCTAATAGTTGTGACCAGAGATAAAAAAATTCTATATATATGGGCGAGGGGTGAAAAGGCTGTAGAAAGAGGGAGAGGCACTAGTTGTCAAGGTCAATTCTAGGAGGAAGAATTTTCATTTTTTTTTGTTGTCATAGGTCATCCCATTAGGTAAGTAGGGAGATACTTATGTATATTATTCATCTTATTAGTTTGGATTATTGATTTAATCAAGTTTATTACATGTAAATAATAGTTAAAATTTCATCTATTTAGTTGATATGATTCTCTGATGAGTTTCCACAGATGAAAAGAAGAATTTTTATTTTCATAGGGAAGGATTATAATAAATCTGAACTATCGAATAATTTCACTATATATGTATTTATGTTACATAAGAATTTCAAGGAATTTGGGTGATAAATCCCTAATTATTTAAAGATGATTTTCTACCAATGAAAATAATTTTTTATTAGATTTTTCATATATTTGAAGGGATTAAATATTACATATACGTCTTGAAATGACCCTCTCATGGTGTAGAATATATCCGATGGTTCATATTTACAAAACAATATGGGTACAGGATTTTTTGATGGGAACAAAAATTAAAAATCAAAATAAGAAAGGATGGCTGACGGGGCTGATGAACAGTGTCCAACTTCCCTTCCAATTGGGACCAAAAAAATAATTCATATCTAATGCTGTGTATAATTTTTGTAAAATATGAACCACTAATTGGGTTATTTGTATTGTATTTACATACGATAGTAATCTCTAAGATGCAGGATTTTAATTGGATAGCAAAAAGTGAAGATTTCATAATACAAAAATTTCATCAATTTTAGCATTTTTGGATCACAAATTTCTAAATGGTTCATATGGTAAGCTTATTATTTTTTTAGTTTTCTATGGGCAAAATTTCAAGAATTTTAGAATTCTAGAAATGCATAAAAAATATAATTTTCTATTTATTGCAATTAAGGGACAAAATTTTTGGAAAATTTACCACTACCTATTCACTGAAATTCAACCGCAATCATATGATATCAAGTTTTATATTATAAGAATGTGAGAAGGGTTATTGTCTCCTTAGGGACTATAAATTTCAATAAATCACTAGCTAGTATAATAAATAATCCTAATTTTATTTAGAGAATCAATTACTAAGATATTCAATAAGAAGTAGAAAAGAACAAGCTTTGGTGGAAAGATATCAAGATTAAAAAGTCCTAGAGGAACGATTTCACTTATGCTTCAATGATGGTATTCTCAACTCATTATAGATTGATCGTTCTCTTGGTTTATAAATCGAGAATTCAAATTCACTCAACTTCCTCTACCATGTGTCGAGTTAAGTATCTATTTTTCATATCCAAATTTTGATATCCCTAAAATAATCAAAAGATTAAGAATGCATTAGGATCTATAATTCTGTTAAATGATTTCACAAAATCTAAGAGCTCTCCCAATTCATCTAGAATTTCATGTTATGATGCCTAGATCTTATTAAAGGATTACCTCTCTTGAGCATCAAATCCCAAATATAAAATCTTTCAATAGATGGCTAATAAATTGAAAGCATTAAAAACAAAACATCATAAATAAACCAATAAAAATTATCAATAATATAACTAATTAATCACACCATAAGATCCACATAAGATCCATCTCTCCTCTAGAAAGAGGAGTTTAGCTACGCATACTAATATTAAAAATAATTCCAAGTATTCTAAACATGATCCAAATAATAAAGGAAGAAAAAGAAAAAACAATGAAACTCTAATTGAATGTTAATCTTCTTCTAAGCTTTGCACCACAATTGGTTCTAATCTTAAACTCCTTTACCAAAAGAACTCTATTTTTGTGTTGCTTCCCAACTCTCTCTCCCAAAATGTTTTGTTGGATGTCCTTAAATAACCTTGAAGTAGGGTTTTAGTGGACTCCTTCATGAATAGCAACACCTCTTATACATAGGAATCCTTTTCTAAGAATAACTTGATCTTTCTCACGTCTCAGATTCTAAAAAAATAGCAACATATTTGACACATAGAAATTAACTTATAAAAGCAACTCAAACTTCCATACTTCTATAATTCAACAACTTCTAAACAAGTGGGTGCTATTGTGTTCAACTTTTGTCCATGACTTAGCCTTTCTGCGACCAATTCTAAAACCTGACCACGTACATGTTTGCAAAAATCTTAAGCTCGAGTTTCTCCTTGAAGGCACCTTTGAAACCGATCTTTGAAAGTGCCTTTTGAAACTCATTTTCTTCCATTGGATGTCCCTATGAAAGAATTCAGACTGTCTGATTATGCTTTTGGATTCTAAATTTTGCAAATTTTTTTTTCTAGATTCTTGCTTCAAAGGGCATAAACATAGTGCTTTTCCTGAGCTCGCCACCAAATCATATGGCTGATTAACAACACTAATGTTGTACATCACTTTGCCTCTTTACTAGGATGATTTGTAAAGAGTTTAAACACACACAAAAATAATTATACATTAAAGCACAAAAGATATCAATACTCCATAAATATGATAATGATAGTTCTTTGAGGCTCATCATTTATCAATGCAATGGAGATTGAATAATTTGGAGGAAGCATTATCTAATTGAGAGAGGATACTCTTTTAAGAACTTTTCTCCTTTTTATTTTTCTATCTGCTTCCTCAACCTTCTTTATTGACACTGCAATACCTTTAACTCCTTTAGAAATTTTTTCCTGTTAGAGCTAGATGGCTTCCATTGAATGTTGAAGATCATTCTAAATTTTCACCCATTAAAAAGTTGTCTTCTAGATAAACTTGTTCGAGCCTAAAAGCCTGCAGCACCATCCTTGAAGAAGATGCATTTTTATAGTGAAATCTGAGAGTGCAATCTTTGTTAGAATGAAGACTACTTTCCTTTGAATTTTCTTTCATATTGAGCTTGTATACTTTGTCCAGAGTTAATATGATTTGTCCATGAGAAAGTTTGTCCAAAGAGTTCAACGAGCATTATCTGGTATAAGTAGCTTCTACTCATTGTGTCATAGTAATTTAGCCACAATTTGTCTAAGGACTTTGTCTAATCAAGTCCAGTTTATCTCATGTAAGCAATAGACAAATTAGTTCTGAGTAGACCCATAAGATATAGTAGACAACTTTGTTTTTCGAAATTTTCTTGAGTCCATTGTAGAACTTTTACTTCATCTTCTAGTTTGTCTATGATAAATAATAAACAAGTTATAGAGGCATAGACGAACTTCTTTTCTTACTATTCACCAGATAAAGTAGCTTTGTTTGTTATAAGTTACAAACAACTTTTGTTAGTGTAGATAAGGTTTCTTCATAGCATATGAATTAATTTCATCTATTGATTTGTTTGTAGAGAGCTATAGATGAATTTGGAAGTGCAGACAATTCTTTCAAGCAGTTCATCTATTGGTTTATTTGTTGCAAATAACAGACAAATTATAAACAAAGATGGCTTCACATATATGCAGATAAAGTAATCTATTCATCTGTGGCCACTATGCCACTTCTATTTTATCTTCTACTTCATCTATAATAAGTTGCAGATGAGTTCCTTGTTCCCCTTTTGGTCGTGACATCCTCCATGTGAAAAATAAATTCTTAGAAAGTTTGACTTTGTTTTTAGCTCTACATTTGTCTGAGTTCAGTTCTATTTTGTCTCTTACTTCTACAATCTGAATTCATCTTTTATTGCAGACAAATGTTGTATATGAGGAATTTGTCTGACTTATCCGTGGAATGATTTGTCTGAATTTGGCTAAGGCAGGTGTTGTCTGATACCAACTTTATCTGTAGAAGATTTATTTGGTCACTCATTGAGGCTTGAATGTCATAACTTTAAATATGCTTTGTAGCTTCTTTGCAAAGTATTTGTGCCATTCTTTCCAAGTATTTTAGATCTTCTTTCAATGTAGTGGATCTCCTTGCTAATGTAATATTTGTATAGACTATCCATTGTATTTGAGTTGTTTCCCTATGATTCATTTTTATTTATTTTTGTAATAAAATATTTAAGTGAAATACCTTTCAAGAGAGTAAAAATATTCATAAGTGTGAATGCACATAACAGTTAAGTTAAGAATAAATATTTGTATTATGGCTACCCCTAACTTAGTGCATTGTTTAAGCTCATGTGGCTCCCCCTGAATAGATGCTATATTTTACTTTTGTATTGCTTAAATTTCACTATATTTCTCCCCCTTTTGTCAGAATAAAAAAGATACAACATAAGAGAGAAATAGTTCTCATAGAATAAAATAGAAAGGTAACATTAAAGTGATGATAACCAAAAAATCAGTATGAATCACATAACCAAAAAATTTAATTTCATTGATGTGAGAAATATACATTATGTAATTAAATACATCTATGATCACGAAGTAGAGAAAGGTTTTGAGGAGACTTCATTGATTGGACTTGAATTCCACATTAAGAGGCTTTAGGATATTATGGACAAGTTGCATTCACTCCATATATTCAGGATCCATCAATTCTAGATGAGGAGCTTTTCCTTGAGCCTGTGCCTTCCTGTTAGTAATCATCCATTTCTCATGAAGGATATAAGTCGTCATGATGGGATTTGGAGGTATGATTATTTGAGGATTGATAGTGAGTTTGATGCCTGCTTGATAATTGTCATCCAATAGCTCTAGATATGGAGGAGGTTTGCCATGATAAATTGTTATAGCATTGGCATCCATTAGATATCTGAGGGTAGCATAAATCATGGAGGTTGAGCTAGGGGGAGAAGATTTAGAGGTAATTTTGCGTATACTACTTATTTAGGGCTTGGAGACTAGAATTTTGAATCTTATAGGAGGTTTAGAACTGGAAGAAGGTTGATGTGTTGTAGAAGGAGATGGTTCAGCAGAAGGGTTAGTATTTGGTGATCATTGGGTGAACTCATTCAGTATCTTATCAATGATCTCATCATCATCTAAAAGTGGTTTGGGTTTGAAAGTTTTGGTTGGACCCTTCATTATTATACCGTCAAGAAAATTTTGATCTTCAAATTCTACAAAAGGTAGATCAAAGAGAGTGAAGGATCTAGCTCGTGATTGAAGAGTGAAAGCAACCACTTGATTTATTAACTGTCTATGTTCAATTTCTTCTAAAGTCATTTTTAATTTTGGATTTTTAGGAGTTGAAAGATGTCTATTTTGGGAGTTTGGGATGCCGAATTTGATAAGCTTTGGATGTAGTAGGCATGACATCTAATGGCATGGGTTGACTTATTTTTAAAGGAGAAAAAGGTTATTGAGAAGTGACTAGAGGTGGAAGCGAAGATTGTGAATTTTGAACAAGTATGAATGAAGTAGACTGATTAGTGTATTGTGGAGGTGGAGAGGGATTTTCTTGAGATGAATGTTTCTTAGAGATGGATTTTAGAGATTTAAAAATTTTACTTATGGGAATTTCTAACTCAGACATAGAGAACACTAAAATAGACTGAGGAGATTCTTGTGGATGATCCGTGATAATGGGGTGAGTGCTAAGTGGAGATTTGTGAGGTGTGTGATGTGGCAAGGATGGAGTAGGAGAGGAGTGATGTGAATGATGAGATGGGGAAGCTGGTGAGGAGTGAACATTCCTAGCTAGTGAGACAGAAGCTGGTTTGGTTTGACTTTTGATAGATTCAATTAAAGAGGATAGGGTGTCCACCTTTTTATCTAATGAATCCATCCTAACAGTGAGGGTTGTAGTGAACATTTCAATATTTGTGAGCCAACTCTCAAGATTTTGTGGGATGTGTTGGGTTGGTGGAGGTGAATTAAATAAGTTTGAAAGGGGATAGAATTGGACTATGATGTGGAGATGGTTCTACTACTGCTATTGCTTCTACTTCCATTATCATTATTTCTTTTGCTGTTGTTGTATCTGTTTGCACATGTTCCTCATTTTTTGCTTCTTCTTCTTCTTTTTCTTCGTCTTCCCTTACTCTTTTTGGTTGTGTTAGCCTTCTTGCTATTATAGTGACTGTACCACCTGAGGCTATGGATATTCCCATCCTTTTCAATGTCACTTTGTCAATTATGTCTGAATTTTTTAATTTCTCTAGAACTTCATATGAGAAATCCACCTTTGCCTTTCTTAGCATTTGAGCCATTTCCATACCATAAGGTAGAGGATGTCTTGTAGAGGATCTGACTTGATAAAGCTGTTCAGACATAAGTTTGCCCAGACCCAATTTCTTCTTGTATTTCAATGCCTAGAGAACCCTTGCATCTCTTTTATAAATATTATCCCTACTTCGAATCTTAGGATAAATGTTATTGTTTAGGATAATGTGTGTAAGTCTTAGATTCGCATCCAGATGCTTGGGATTTAGGTTCTTTACATCATCACCAATAGCCATCCTTGTTAACTATGAGAATAACTCTTTTCTAGGTGTTGGCCCTTCAAACATTTGCTTTTTAATCAAGGGAAGATTCAAACACTGTTTGATGCTTCCAGGAGATAGGTCTATTTCTTTGTCTCCAACCCATGATTTCTTAAGCTTAGGTTTATAGTTGTAGAGGAGTATTTTTACCATTATAGAATAACTTTCATCTTTGCGACTCATAAAATCTTTCCATCCTTGAAAGCTTATCCAATCACAGATTTCTAACTTCATCTTTTCAAATTTTTTTAAATTAATGGCTCTTCCTTTCAACACCTTTCTATTAATATATTTTTAATATATTTTTGGTAACTTTATTCATCATTTTGGAAAGTTACCTTTAGGAGTTTGTTTTCTTGCACTCTTATTTTCTGAGATGGATGCATTTCCTCTAACTCTTCTCTAGTTCTTTTTCTACCAAATGTGGATATTGGATTCATCTTTTTAGTTCTTGAATCTAGCATCTCCATCAGTCAAGGTTTGGGGTTTTGCTATGGAAGAGCTTGGGGGTTCATGGCAGTGAGATAAACAAATGAAAAATGGCACCAAGAGGACAAGGAGTGAAGAAGGAAACAATGAGGATTTGAATCGCCTTTTTCTGATGAGGGGATTTTCTATCACTAATAATGAATGGGAGAGGTAAGTCTAAGACAAATTTAAAATAGGGGTTTTTATTGAGTCTATGGGCAAACCTCAAGGGCCTTAGACAAATTAGATGGCTTAAGACAAACCTACAAACAAAGTAGTGACTTTGTCCATGGGCAGTTATAAAATGATGTGATTTTTAATTTATTTTTAGTCTAAGATATGCATGATTATCTTAGAGCTTGATATTGTTTGTGAGGCTCACTTATGATTAGGATATTTTAATTTGTAAAGATTTGAATGATTAATCTCTTGACTTTATATCATGTGCATGAGTGAAACAGTGATGAACATTTGGTTGAGAGCATTTTTCGTAGACAACTTAATGCATAGTGTATGCATAAATGATTCAGAATGATATACTCTTAATTTTTAAATAATCTAATCAAAGATTTAAAATCATCATAAATTTCTTGAAAGTTTGAAACTTTAGTTTTGAAGATTACCTCACTATCTTGATTTGCTATGATATTGAAAAATGATTACTTGGTTGCTTTTAGCTCCTCTGGATTTTTCATAAGTTGTTTTTTTTTATTTCTCATATTCGTACAACTCTTATTTGTCTTCATCTCCCTTTGATTTTCCATGAGTTGATTCCTTTGATTTCTCTTGTTCTTGTAGCTCTTGCATAGAGTCAATTGCTTGAGTCTTTTGGACCTTGTTAGCTTTATCATATATAATTTCTAATGTATATTTAACAGAGCTACACAGATAATTTATCAACCTTAGTAAGAGATAATCTATTTTGAATTTTTAGAATCTATAATAGATATCATTAATGTATAAAGGACAGCAAATAACTTGTCCCTAAGCAGGAGTGTTGTGGAGCAATTTGGCCATGGGAATCTCCTCACAGGTTAAATTTTGGTAATTAAGATTAACTTGTGAAGCTTACTCTGATACCACTTGTTGGTCTCATATAGTAGATAGCTCAAGGGGGGAGGGGTGAATTGATCATATGAAAATTATGACCAAATAAAAATCAATATGTTAGGCAGAAATAATATTGTAAGGCATATATAACTTTCATAGTTACTCATTCAATCATGGTGTCTACTCCACACAAAGATTTAACTTTCCCTAGCCATTCTTATTTTAGGTAGATAATTGTGTGTGTAATGATATGTGAAAGGTAATGATAAGACAATAACATGCAAAGTAAAGTAATCAGGCAGACAAAATACACAACAAATTTTATAGTGGTTCGGGTACCCTGTCCCCAAGTCCACTCTTCCAAGAGTACACTCCTTGTGCCTTGGGCTCCATTATTGCTTATAATGGAATACTTTCATACTCCCAACACTCTTCTAGATTCCAAGTCTAGGAAGCATAAATTAGTGTTATGAACACTCTTCTGAATTCCAACTCCACGGGGCATAAATACAGTGCTCCCAACATTCTTCTAGATTCCAGTTTCAGGGAGCATAAACATAGTGCTTTTAGCACTCTTCTAGATTCCAGCTCTAGGGAGTGTACACATAGTGGTTTTCCTAAGCTCACCACGAACTCATATGGCTGATTAATAACACTAATGTTGTACATCACTTTGCCTCTTTACTACGCTAATTTGTAAAGAGTTTAAGTACACATAAAAATGATTACACATTAAAGCATAGAAGATATAAATACTCTAGAAATATGATAATGATAGATATTTAAGGCTCATCATCTATCAGTGTAATGGAGATTGAATTTCTTAGAGGAAGCATTGTCTAATTGAGAGAGGTTACTCTTTTAAATACTTTTTCCTTTTCCTTTTTCTCTTTGCTTCCTCAACCTTCTTCATTGACACTGCACTACCTTTCTACTCCTTCAAAACTTTTTGCCCATTGGTGGTAGATGGCTTCTATTGAATGTTGAAGACCATTCTGAATTTTCTCCCATTAAAAAGATGTCTTCTTGATAAACTCATTCTAGCTAGAAAATCTGCATCACCATCCTTAAAGAATATGCATTTCCAATTTTAGCAAACACCAGATGAAGACACTCTGCATGATCGACTCTTTTCATTCTTTTGGAAAGGTACACATTAAACTTGAAGGGATGTGGCCTCTGAGAGTGCAATCTTTGTCAGAATGAAGATTGCTTTCCTTTGAATTTCTTTCCATACTAAGCTTGTATACTTGGTCTAGATTTAATATGATTTGTCCATGAGAAAGTTTGTTCAGAGAGTTTAGCCAACATTTTCTGGTATAAGTAGCTTCTACTTGTTAGGATGTGCTATAGTAATTCAACCACAATTTGTTTGAAGACTTTGTCTAATCAAGTGTAGTTTGTCTCTTGTAAATAACAGACAAATTGGCTCTGAGTGAACCCATAAGATATAGTAGACAACTTTCTTTATGCAAATTTTCTTGAGTCTATTGTAGCACTTTTACTTCATCTTCTAGTTTTTCTATGATAAGTAACAAAAAAATTGTATAGGCACAGACAAAGTTAGCTTTGTTTGTTATAAGTTATAAACAACTCTTGTTAGCACGAAAAAGGTATTTTCATAGGAGATGAATTTACTTTGTCTATTGATTTGTCTGTAGAGAGCTATAGATAAATTTGGAAGGTGTAGACGATGCCTTTCAAGTAGTTCATTTGTTGGTTTGTTTATTGCAAGTAAAAGATGAATTGTAGACGAAGATGGCTTCACCGATACACAAGCAAAGTAAGCTATTCATCTATGGCCACTATGGAGCTTCTATTTTGTCTTCTAATTCATTTGTAGTAAGTTGCAGACAAGTTCCTTATTCTCCTTTTGGTTGAGATAGACTCCACATGAGAAAAATATGCTTAGACAATTTGAATTCATTTTTAGCTCTATATTTGTCTGAGTTTAGTGCCATTTTGTCTCTTACTTCTATAATCTGAATTCATCTTTTATTACTGATAGATGTTGTATATGAGGAATTTGTCTAACTTATCAATAGAATGATTTGTCTGAATCCAGCTAAGGCAGGTGTTGTTTGACACTAACTCTATCTGTAGAAGATTTATTTGGTCACTCATTGAGGTTTTAACGTCATAGCTTTAGATATGCTTTGTGGCTTTTTTCAAAGTTTCTGTGCCATTCTTTTTGAGCATTTTAGATCTTCTTTCAGTGTCGTGGATCTCCTTGATAATGTAATCTTTGTATATGCAATCAATTATATTTTAGTTATTTTCTTATATTTCATTTATATTTATTTTGCAATACTTGGGAACACAACTATCAATACCTTAAGTGTTCATGAATATGTTATTAATCATCATCAAAACTTAGTTGTTTGCCACATATGCCATTTGGTTCAATAGGTCTGAATGTTGTAGCCGATATGGCATACCACTTAGGGGATTGTAGTCGATACACATACCACTTGTGGTATCACCTATAGAGTTCTAGGGAGATACCTCCGCACTGGATAGTCGTAGTTGGTAGCGTAGCTACCTACGGTATCGCCTTGGGCACAATCGCCTATGAGAACGCCTGCCACTCCAATGATAGAAAATTAATGAAGTGCTACAATGACTATATTAAAATGGTCTTCTTCAAAATTGTCCCAAGGGTCTTTGAAATAGATAAATAGAAGATCCATAGAAGATAAACATGATGTTTGAGGTTCTATGTGCCAAAAATAAATCAAACATAAGTAACCCTTTCAAGTTTCCAAAGTGTATTCACTCCAAGGTGTTGCCAAGATCAAGGAGCTTCAAAGCCACATCTATACCAATTCAAGGAGTTCAAATTCGCTATAATGTGTTTAATGTTTTATCATTTTATTGTTGTGTTTTAACTATGTGTACATTTAGGCCTAGTTAAGAGGCATTTCCCTATACGCAATTATAGTTGTAAGAGTTCTAGTTAGCTCTGAAAACTAAGGGGAGTTGCTAGTCAGCTCTAGAAACCACTGTCTATGAGTTGGTGGTGAGCTCACAGGAAAAAATCACTATATGAGTTGTTGGTGAGCTCAAGGAAAACTAACATTATGAGTTTTTGGTGAGCTGGTAAAACTAGTGTAAAAATTCTTGGTTGGCTCAGAAAATTAAGTGCAATTCTAAAGGGTATAGTGCAACCCAAGGTTAGAAAAATCCCGGAGAGTGGATTTAGTACGAAGGGGGTTTGAACCACTATAATCCTTATATTTTTATTGTTGTGTGCTTATGTGTTTCCCCTGTCATTTATTTTGGCATCTGTTTTCTTCACACTTGTAGGATTCCAGTGTTTCCGTACACCCCTACAGTTTTAGGGGTCCTAAAGACCAACAATTGGTATCAGTGCAAGGCACTAATATTGGGATTCATGCTTTTATCTCTACCTCAATATGATCTCATATGGCAAACAATTTTGGTGGAATCAAAGAGGGTCAATCAACCATTAGATCTCCATATTTTGATGTAGAACATTATAGCTTTTGGAAAATGAAGATGAAGAATTTTTTGATTGCCAATAGTTACAACTTATGAAAGATAGTAGAATAGGGAGTGATTCTCTCCACTTCAGAGGAGTGTAAATTGACTAACCAAGACATTAGAGCAGTTCAATTGAATGCTGAAGCCAAATTTGCTTTATATTGTGCTCTCTCTCCCTCTGAATTTTATAAGATATCCTCGTGTGAAACAACTAAGGAGATTTGGAACCATTTGTAAGGAGTTTATGAGGGGACAAACCAGGTAAAAGAAGTTAGTATTAGTTTGCTTGTCCAAAAATATGAAGTACTCTGCATGCTTAGGAATGAGTCAACTTCTAAAATGTTTAAGACTCACTAACAGATCAAAAAAGTTTAGGCCATGAGATTCCTTATTCACAGCAGCTCAAAATGATTGTAAGGTCTCTTCTTTTAGATCGGATGCCAAAAGTTACAATTATTGAGGAGCCCAAAGATTTGAATAAGCTCTCCATTATAGAATTGATGGGGTCATCAATGACCCATGAAGTATGAAAGAATGAGAAGGAAGGGAAGAAGATGAAGTTAGTTTATGGCCATGGAGGTGTAAATTCCTCATGTAGTGAGGGGGAGGATGTTGTTGAAGAACTTTTAAAAACCCTCTCTAGGAAATTTAAAAATCTACTGAAGAAGAAGAAAAAGAAGAATTTTGTAAATTTCGTAGAACCCTATACATTTGAAGAAGAAGAAGAAAATGAAAATGAAAATGTAGAAGAAGAAGAAAATTATTTATGTATAACTACCTTCCAATTGTAGCCATAATATGAGAAGAAGTAGCTCCTCAACTATGAGTAAACAGAAACATCAATCTGTTTGAGGAAGCTAAGTAGGTGAAGGTATTGTATTTCTTATCTTAATTATCTACATTACATTACATATCATTCTAGTTTTCATCACTTTATCTCTCATAAGTGAACCATCTTGCATGTAAGTATGTAGAAAAAGCTAAATAGATAGTCATCTATTGCTTGGACCAAAGTGAAATTAACCTTAGTGTCATTATAGTCCCAAGGCATATGTTTAGGAAAATTCATAGTTTAAGGTCGAGAATAGGTGTTCCAATCCTACTCAAACCTTCTGTAATCATTATTATAGTTGATTTACTATTAATAGCTAGATGAACTTGGTTTGAATGTGAGAAATAAAGCTATTAGATTATACATGATAGGGGGAGCTTAGAGTATGAAGTTAGGATCATGCATTCTAGGGGGACAATAGTTTTGTCTCTCATGTCAATGGTTTGTGTCAATCCCTCCTCCCCTAGAACTTTTTGAT
>JAYJMB010082546.1:12573-57923 GCA_036873735.1 Pouteria campechiana
CTCTCTCTCTCTCTCTCTCTCTTTCTTTTTTTGAGCTATCTCTTTCTTCCGCTGAAGTTTTTCGAGCCTTGAAGGCTCCATAATCTGGACCTGATTCTATCCATCTTGCTCAACATCCTCGTACTAATGCTTCAAGCTTAAGTGGTGGTGCTGCGCCTCTTGGATCCACACAGGCTAGAAATCGCTTCTACTATTGCTAGATCCTCCAGTCCTTCTCCTGGCAGCGCCTTACGCATAGGGATAGGCCCAACTACTTCCCTTATGGAGCATCCAAACATGGTAGTGGTTTGTGTGAGCAAGTTGTCCTACTCTATTGATCACGACCGAGCTTTTGAGATGTCGTTCGACCAACTTGTGGTGGATTCAGCAATGGATGTTGTGTGCTTCTCTATCACCTACTAGAACTTCATTGACTGACTAAAGCTTTGTTCATGACAGCGCTCGAGAGTAGCTGGCTCAAATGTCCACATGCCTTCGGGAGGTGGAAGCAGAGTGGTAGGTGGCATTTGACCACTTACAAGAGGTGGAAGTGGTGTTGGATCGAGAGTGGGGGAGCACATCTTTTTCTTCCACTCTGCAGTATGAGCGTGATTAGGCGACTGTAAAGGCAGTTGTTTTGAGGGCTTCCTTGGAGGAGGAGAAGCACTTTAAAGACTTAGAGGAGATTGCTTCTGCTCTCAAGGTTCAAAATGATGCCCTTATTGCTGAGCGTGATGCTGTTGAGGAGGGCAAAAGACTTATTGTATCTGTGAGAGTGTGTGTAGAGGTTTATAGTAAGGAGACTAAGGCTGCTCTACAGAGAGTGAAAGTCGATTGTGATGCTGTGATGGAGTCTGCTACTTCTAAGATGGAGGCGCTCGCTATTTTGGAAGTTGAGGTGGCTGGGAGAGAACTGGCCTTTTAATAGTGGGTTAGAGAGCTTGAATTTAGACTAGATAGAGAAAGTGCCCTCCATTAGGAGATGGATTCTTTGAAATCCCAATATGCTTCCATCGTTACCCGGATTTGTCAAGAGTGTCAGGAGGCTCTGTTTGCGGAGCCTGAATGTTAGGAGATGCTACTTTATTAGATTGCTAACTACTTTGGGCATGATTTTGAATCATGCAAAAGAAAATTTTCTAAAAAATTCCCAAATATAGATATCTAAGATGTAAGCTTGGAGGATCCAGATGAAGATATGCAACATAACTATTTAATAAAATTTTTCTTTTTTGGCATAGTCCTTTGTATATTGTTCCCTATGTGAGCTTTATTGGTTCCTTAAATGAGCTTCCCAATTTCCTACATGATAAGAGATTTTTTGATAAATGGCTTTATTAAGCAGGGTGGTCAATGGCTCCATTGGGTTGAGATTTTTTCAACTGCTCCATTGAGCCAGAATGTCGATGACTCCATTAAACCAAAATGTTGACAACTCCATTGAGTTGCCCTACAGCTCCGTTGAGCCAGAATGTCGACGAATTTGTTGAGTCACCCTTCAACTCCATTGAGTTGGACTGGTTTACTAAGACCATAATTTTTATTCTTGTTAGAAAGATTAAATAACTCATGAAAAATTTATTTATTGCTATTTAATCATTATATATTATCTAGGAAAAGATTTTATTGGTAGGACATCCTTAGGTGCTCAGCCTTCCATGTCCATGGAATACTTCTTCCATTGAACTTTTGTAGTTTGTAGGCCCCATTCTTCAAGACTTTGAAACTCCGTAGGGTCCATCCTAGAAGTGGGTGAGTTTTTCTCTTGTGTAGGTAAGATCTGATAAATGCTTCTTGTAAGACAAGTTCTCCTTCCTTGAAGTCCTGCACTCAGACCTTATGGTTGTAGTATTGTCTGACTTAGGCTTGATGTTATGCCATCTTGGCTTAGGCATTGAGCATTGTTTCCTCCAGCAAATCCAAATTTATCTCCAATGCTTTCTCATTTAACCTTGGGTTGAAGTTTTACATTTGAGAGGAAGAAATTTGTAGCTCTATTAGGATTATTGCTTTAGATTCATAGGTTAGCATGAATGGTGTCTCACCCATGAACCTTTTTGGCATTCTTCTTAATGCCCATGACACTTTTGGAAGCTCATGGTACCAGCTACTTTCGGACCCTTTCATCTTCTTCCTCAGTCCCTTCACAATACTTTATTTATGGCTTCAGTTAATCTGTTGGTTTGTGAGTGTGTTACTGAGGAGAATTTCTACCAGATCCCATGGGAGGCGTAGAATACCCTTAATGGTTTGCTTCAAACTGGGTCTCGCTGTTGTGATAATGACCTTTAGTACCCCAAACTTGCACATTATACTTCCCATTGATAAAGTTTTTGGCCTGCTTTGATAAAATAGACCGGGTAGTCTTGGCTTTTGTTCACTTTTTAAAATAATCCATGATGATGAATATGTACTTTCTTCTTTCTATAGCTTGTGGGAAAGGACCCAGGATATCGATTCCCCATTGGTAGAATGACCATGGGATGTTAATGGTTAAAATTTTGGTCGATGGGAGCTTGGGGATATTAGCATGCTTTTGGAATTTGTTATATTTTTTAACATACTCTTTTGATTCTACAGCTATGGTGGGCTAGTAGTACCCTTGTCTTATGGCCCATATATCTACTTGAGGATTGTCTCTCCCTCTCTTTTGGTCATACACCGAAGGTACAGGTGTGAGTGCCCTTTTCGATATAACTTATCATCTAGGTATATGAACATGGCTACAAAATGAGCCAACTTTTTAGATTCCATCGGATCCACTGGTTTCTCCCTCCTCTTTAAGTATGCATGTATGGGATCCTTCCAAGAGGATTCTAGGCTCTCTATCACCATCTGTTTTAATTTTGTGGCGCTAGGACTTATGAGGTGTTCTACCAAGATGGTTCTTTGAGGAGCAAAGGATGATGCTGTAGTTAACCTTAACAACCTGTCTGCTTGCACCTTGGTATCTGTATAATATTTGTGTTGAGGATTCATTTCAATATTATTCTAGCAGCTAATAAATATTGTATCATTACCGGCTCCTTGGCTTTGAACTCTCTTAATAGTTATTTCAACACCAATTGAGAATTGCACTAGATAGTTAGGTTTTGGACTTTTAACTTTTGTGTCATTCTAAGGCTTGCCAATAGAGCTTCATATTCGACCCCATTATTAATTGCAGAAAATCTAAATCTTAGTGCATGTTTGATAAGAGTTCCTTCCAAGCCCTACAGAATAATGCCTAGCCCTACCCCTTCTTTGCTTGAAAAGCCATCCATGTGTAAGCTCCATCGGGGTGCTGGCTTGGGTAGTGGATTAATGGTAATGTTTTCATCCTACAAATCCATAGGGAGTGTTACTAGTGTTAATGGATCCAAAGTTTTTATTACTTTCCCTAATGAAGCCATTGGAAAGGTTTCGTTCGATGTATCAAGTTTTTCTGTCGAACCTTCTCCATTCCTAATGCATTCTATAAGAAAATCTGCTATGATTTGCCCTTTTATGACTGTTCTTGATAGGAACTCGATGTTGAATTAACTAAACTCAATAGTGCATTTGATGAAGTGGCTGGATAGTTCCATCTTTTGCAAATGTTGCTTGAGGGGTTGATCGGTGTACACTCAGAGTTGATGTCCCAAGAAATATGGTCGTAACCACCTCGTGGCGATTATCGGGGCAAAAGTAATCTTCTCAATTGTGTGGTATCTCGTTTCCGTGCCTCTTAGGACCCTACTGACATAGTAAATTGATTTTTGAAGTTGACCTTGCTCTCCTAATAAAATTGTTACTATTGTCTCAGATCCAACAACTAGGTTATAGAGTTTCTTCTCTCTCAGGGGTTGATGGTCAAATTCTAATTCTTCATAAGTGATGAATCTACAACAATATAGCACGCAAGCACAAGGGTTGATCCCATATAGAATTGATGATCAAACTAATTCATTTAAATTTAGTTAGTAAAATAAGACAATCATAAATCAACAAGATAAGATGGGAACTAAGTAAAATGTAAATTAACTTCTAGTGTTCAGAAAATAACAAAAATAGTGAGTAATATAAAAGAAACTTTATAAGATGCAAGAGTTTAGGGATCTAATTTCACCACTCCAGATATCCTAAGTCATTAGGATGTTGGATTTAATTCATTATCTTGGGTTCGTTCTATCCGATATATGATTGTTATTGTACAAAGTATTTTCACCGATCCAATTACCTATGGCATGTAGTGTAATTGAGGTCGATAATCCATTAAGATTAGAAGAACTATAATGAACCAAATATAGTAGTTTAGTATAAGGTGTTTACCATAATCATCTATTCATTCATTTAAGAGAGCTATCATATGATTTAGCATAAGGGGTCTACCATAACCATGTCTGAGATCATCAATCTAATTCATAAAATTAGTGATCAAGTAATTGAATAAATTAAATAATTATAATAAATAAAATAAATGAAATAAGATAAAATTGAATTGATGAACTAAGGATCATTAATTGACATAGAATATGTGTGAGGGCTATATCATCACTCTAGGAAAAGAAAATTTATTCATGAAAAAAATAAAAGGAATTCCCTTCATAAAACTTGACATGTTGCAAAATTTGATTCTCCCCTCTCTCTTGCTCCGTTGCTTCACTTACCTTGCAAAAATCTCCTCAAAATATTATGAATGTGTTCTCCTCCCATTTTAGACATGCAACCCTATTCAAATAAAGCAAATTAGAGTTTGTTTACAACTCAATATGTAATTACATTGTATTTTGTGCACACAATATGCATAAACCTTAAAATATTAAGTTACCACATGTCCCAGGCACTATGGCATCCACTTGGGCACTGCAGTGCCCAAGAATCTATCCATAATCTGCAACTTCTAGCAAGTGAGGCATTGTGGCAACTGAAAGTTCGTGAAGGAGCAGTTTTGGTATTTTGACCATAATTTTTTTGTCTAATATATAAATCATATGATTCTTAGTATATTGAAAAGATAATTCGAAGGGATAGAACTTTGATGTTGAAAACTTTCTCTAAATCAACCTCCATATATGCCAAAATTTCCTCCAAGTGATAGTTCCTTTGTATTAAACTCTACTTTATCAAGTTTTAATGCCAGAAACATAAACTAACTTCATTAAGCACAATATTTAATCAAATATGAATATAAACTAATGAAATCATGTCAATTGAGGATCCAAAATATATAAACTTAGGTATATAAAATATGATAAATTATGAGCTTATTAGGAGATTCAACAAAGGGGGAGACGTGAGGTATGCTTTGAGTTCTTCAAAAGCTTTTTGTATCTCTAGGCTAACTTCAAGGTTGCCTCGATTTATTGTTGCTTTTTTTTGGAGGGCTTTGAAAAGTGAAAGGCTTCTTTCCATGGATTTTGACAAGAACTTATTTAGTGCCGCTAGTCTCCCTATTAATCATTGAAGCTTCTTGACACTATAAGGTGTTCTCATATCTTGGATGGCTTAGATTTTGTCTGGATTTGCTTCGATGCTTCTTTATGATGTCAAGAATCCTAGTAGCCTTCCTGATGCACTTTAATTTCACCCTATGATTCTTGAGAGTTTGGAATGTCTCTTCTAGATCTTGGATATGATGAGCCCAAGTTTTACTTTTGACTACCATATCATCAACATATGCTTTTATATTTCTACCCAGATGATCTTTAAATATAGTGTTTACCATCCTCTAGTAGGTGGCCCTTGCATTTTTCAACCTAAATGGTATCACTTTATAGAAAAAAATTCCAACATCGGTTGTGAATGTTGTCTTTCCTTTGTCCAGCTTATACATTTGAATCTGATGATAACCTGAAAATGCATCCTTGAAGATGAGTAGTTTGTGTCTTGCGGTGGAATCTACTAATTGATCAATCTTGGGGAGCGAGTAGTTATCTTTTGGACAAGCTTTATTTAATGATGTGAAATCGACACACATTTGCCACTTCCCATTTTCTTTTTTCACCACAACAATATTAGCTAGCTACTCCGGATAATGTACTAGCTTGATGAATCTTACTTCTAGTAACTTTTCTACCTCAACTATAATGGCTTCCTTCTTCTCCTATGAAAATAGCCACTTTTTCTACCTTATTGGTTTGTGGCTTTTGTCAATCACCAACATGTGCAAGATGATTGACAAGTCCAAACTTGGCATACAAGAAGGATACTAAGTGAAGATGTCAGCATCTATCCTTAATAGATTGACTAGCTCTTGCCTTAGTGGGGTATCTAGGGTGAATCTAATCTAAACTATCTTGTTTACATTGTCGAGGAACAACTCTAAGGGTTCTACTAGTTTGAGCTATCCATTGCTCGTCTCTGGTATCCACAGTGTCAATTTGTATACTTCTTGATATCTTCCCTTTCATGGAGACTTCATAGCATTCTCGGGCGATCTTTTAGTCTCCTCTAGCTATGCTAGTTTCGTTCCCAATAGGAAATCTTATGGTGGGTGGCATACAAACACTAATACTCTCATTTTATTGAGGTCAGGACACCCTAATATGGCATTGTAAGTTGAAGACACTTTCATGACCAAGAAGTCAAGGGAGATGGTAGTTTTAAGGGGCCATCTCCCATTATAAAGGAAAGTGTGACAATTTCATATGGGAATACACTATCTCTACCGAAGCCCATCAATTGTCCCTCTATGGCTTGCTGCATTCCCTTGAGAATTTTCATCTTTTTAAGGTTTTGATAAAATAAAATGTTTGTGGACAACCTGCTATCTACCATAATTTTTTTATCTGAAAATTTGATATTACTACTAATATGATTACAACTTCATCATGGGGAATGGCTATGCTGTGTATGTCTTTCTTTGAAAAGATGATTAGAAAGTCACCCTCCTCTTTTTTGTTTAAAGGTTTGCCCTACCATGTTGATTTGTTTCGTGTATGTTTGCTGCTTTTCATGAGTATTTCCACTTGCTGTGTGACCGCCCATAACAATGTTGATTATTGTGGTTGCTACATCTTTACTACTTCCTACGTCATAGTCTTTTGGGATGATTTTTCCTTCTCATTGTTGTTTTTTCTAAGTTATTTGCTATGAATTACTTTAAATTTTCCCTTCTCTTTCAGACAAAGTAGTCTTTTGTATTGTGGCCAACATCTTTATGGAATAAGCAATATTTGTTGGGGTCAAGTCCATTCCTATTTTTGAGTAGGGGTAGATAAGAGAGGTATCCTTATTTTCTAATTTCATGGTAGATATGAGTTAATGAATAATTATTGGAGTGGGATTAATTGTTCTCCTATCTCTTCCAAAGGATTTGTTTCTAGCAAATCCATAATTTAGCTTTCCAAGAAACCTTTCATGACGCACCAGGGGGGAGAGACTCTCTTTCCTTCTAATGTCAAAGTTTTCTTCTTTGTTGATTTCTTCTTTGTCTACATGTCTGTTTAAGGCTTCTAGAAGTTTTGAATAATTTTTGGGTGAGAGTAGATGCAGTTGGTATCTCATATGGGTGTTCGTGATCTCGCTTTGGAGTGCTGTTGCAACTGTCTTGTAATCCAATCCCTCAATGTCTAACGTGAGGCAATTGAATCTGTTCACGTGTTCCTAAAGAGACTAGTTCTCTTTTTGCTTGATGGATATCAGCAATTTGTGGTCCTCTTTTGTCTTTATTGTTGTCACACCCCGCTCAAGAGTTTATGCATTTTCACATTTTCCTATAATTTTTTCATTTTTAGGGAAAATATTTTGCCAAAAATTTGTCAGAGTCTATCCCAAAATATAAGGATCTACACCTGTCATACATTAATCATATACAATAAAATTTTTTATAGCTATAAAGAATTGATATAAATCATAATTAACACCCACAACTGCCTAAGATAGAAAAGAATCATGATGGTAATACATAATTGGAGTCATACCATTTTGTCACACTATTGTAAGCAATTTACTATGACATGCTAATACACCATATTATACGTTATTTGAGATCTTTTAAGTATAATTATACAACTACACTATGGGATCCCAATCCCAATTCATAATACCACATAAAAAATATTCTAACTTGCCCACAAGCCCAAGCTTGCCATTGGGCTCCCTTGATTGACATGCCAGCTAAAAGTTAAAATAAAAGGGTGAGTTTGGACAAACTCAGTTAGTAGGCATTTTGATGAAACTGGTAAAATAAATCATTAATAAGCATGATCAATTATAACATCATTTCATGTTTATGACCTTCTAAACATCATATAAATGTGCTCCTACTCATATGCCAATGAGCACACAATCTCATATTATAGGCTCTCACAGCCTCATGCTAACCCATGTTAAAAATCAACATGCATATATCGCCTTATCACCAGGAGTCTTCATCCATTTACAAAATAATCATAATATATCAAAAAGAGGCCCCTCTGGCACCTCAGATTATACTGTGTTATTCAAGCATAACATATCACCACATATAATTACCATTCTGGCATCTCCCAATATGTTCGTGCAATCATATTTTATCAAAAACAAATTGCCATACTATATACAAAATCATGGAATGCATCTCATTCCATAGTACAAGCATTCATTCAATTATTAGATAAAGAATTCTAGGATGCTGAGAATTCCCACCAAATCACACTCTCATACATGTATAATTGGGATTGTCTCTATCTCTATCAATGCATTTATCTAACATAAACTTGGGGTATTCTTTATTCCCCTCACATAGACATCCATGCATAAGAATAAGTATCATCATACACAAAGACATGAGATACTTTTTATCCTCAGCAATCACATGTTCATTTTGTAAAAGAAATACCACTCATTATAATTCAGGGGATACTCACTATCCCCAACATTCATTTATTCACAAAGCATAATAAACATTAACTTTTAGAAAATACGAGATATCCACTATACCCATTCATTCATACATGCTGGTATGCAAAGCATGGGATGTTCACTATCTCCATCCATGCATCCATTTAAACAAAAAGGAGTCTACTTACCGTAGTGGAAGAATATTTTCATAAGCTTTCAATTCAGCTCAATCCAACTATTTGAGTTCCATATCATTGCCCCATGGATCCCTACATACATAACAATTCCATTTACATATAGTTTTCATATTCAACACATTTAATATAAAAATAACTTCTCATCGAAGCATTTCCTAAAACATTTTGTAGGCATCACTTTATTTCAGTATTTCAACCATTTCTAATCAACTAAGCATAATTTGTAAGGGCCATAATCTACCCATATTGTTGTTCACTTATGGACATGTTTCAAAATGCAATTAAAATGCATAATTTACACTCTAGTGCATCCCATCTTGCTACACAACCTTAATCCTTCTTTACTCATTGCTTTGGGGCTATTAATATGATATTGTAATGCCTAATTAATGAACATTTAAGGGTTACAATAGGGTCCTTTAATTCTATCTAGATACTTATATAAGCATTTCATCAAATACCTAACATACATAATTTCTATTTGTATTTTCAGTCACTTGTAATATTTAAGAATGTAATTCTAGCCACATCCGTAATTAATTAACATAATTTAATAGAAAAATATTTGCCAATGGGTTCATTATGTTCCTAGATCCACCAATCTTTTTCCCAACTCACGACTGACAATGTTCATGTGTTATAGTGTTGCCGTCTAATTCATGGGTAGCAACATGGATGAATTTCACACCTAAAACTCCTCCCAAATCACATGATTAGCATATATATCATTTTCCCTATGAAACCATCATCAAATCCATGCATAAATACTGATTACAACCCCACAGAATTGACATATCCAACCCTAGAAGACTGAAAATTTGAAATTGATTGAGAGAAGGGATTTACCACAATCTGAATGTTGTCTTTCTCCATAAATTGCAAGAACCCAACTCGATTTCTTCAATTCACACACAACCAGCAATAGGGGATGAAAAATAGATGCTCAACCTCCTCTTTGCTCACCCAAAATGGGTAGGGAATGCGTGATCTTGCGTGGGGATAAATTTTTCTTGATGAAATCGAGAATCTCAAGGTGGAAATGTAAGGAAGAAGGGCCATAAAAAGGGGGCAACAGGTGTGGGCATGAGGGAGATGGGTTAGGGCATGAAATGGAGATCAAGGAGTATTTTATCTCCACTTGTCTTGCATACTTCGGTAGTGCATGTACCAAGTTACATATGTAGCCTCTATTTCTCCATTAATCTCATCAATTAAACATGGTTAATGTGTTCTCTAATTTTTCTTTTCATAAATATATTAAAATGTAAAATTAATCTCTTCAATTAATTAAACATAAAGTCATTTAATCATAATATCAAGCCTTAATCAATTTATGGGTCATTACTCACCCACTTAATAGTTAAGCTTTAAATGTCACATAAAAATAATTAAACCATTTGCAAATTCCACATTATACATATATATATATATATTTGTCTTAATGGGTCTTCCATACAAATTCTCAAAAATTATTTTGCATAAATAATAAAATAAAAATTCAAATTTATCAAGTTAATCCTGTCATTCTCATCTTTAATTATCTACCAAGAGTAATTTTGGTGCATTAGGCATAACTTCCTCATACGATGTCCAAATCATGTAATTATTGATGTATTGAAAATGCAATTTAGATATACAACTTTTATGTTAATTACTTTTTCTAAATCATACAAATTATCTATCATAAATTAGATACAAGTGACACTAGTTTCATATTCAACTTCTTTTTATATACTTTGGTGCTTAATGACAAATTAATTTCAAAAATTTTCCCATATGAATATAATCAATATGAATACATTCAAAGAAGCAATTTATCTTCTTAAATGAATAAGTATAATGACATATACTCATCTATACATGGAATTTCATAACAACACGATCACAACTTAATACATTTATATATGTTTTGACCTTCCATGATAATTCAAGAAAAAAATTGCAAAAGTTGCCTCATTTTTAACACCTAGGGTGTTATAGTTATTTGATGAAGCATCCTCATAAGCACTCCTCCAAATCATTAAAAAAGCCAATAAAGTCTGGCTCTAGGGATTGATATTAGGATAATGTCACCCCTTTGAGTGTCAGCGGGAAAGCATGACATTGTATGGCATTAAAGACTTCTACCAAGGTCATTTGTCCATTGTATCAGGCAAGGTTTCTATGTTCATAGTTCTGTTATATGCTTCCAAGGACAACATCTTGAATCCCTTGGGGATTGGTTCTTTCAATATTTTCTAAATGAAGGGGGATCACCTTATCGTGTTTCTCCTTTTCATTTGCTATTTGGGGATCTATCTATCATATTTGTTGGCTTTATCTTTGTGGATTCTTCTCACCTTAGGGTGAGAGGGTGCCTTCTTCTCCTATAGTAGGACCACCTGCCTTTGGGCTAACTCAAGAATGGTATTAGTGGACCCAACATGGTGGTTGATTGCTTCCTAATCGATTATTGCTTCTAGAACCAATATGAGTATATGATTTATTGATTGTGTGCTTGGGGTGAGATTATTCGGGAGTTGTCCAGAAGCAGGGATAGCTAGTCTGGTCTACAAGCTGGCTCCTATCTGATTCCTGAATCCATGAACAAGCAAGTCCGATTGATTGTGGGGATGTTGAGAAAAGATCCTCACAGGATTATTCCCTGCGAGTATCCCTTTCATGAATTCCTTCTATTCCTATATAAGTTATTGCATCATATGCTGCATCATTTATTGATTTGTTTACATCAACTGATCCAACAAATCCCTTGCTGCTACTATGCCATTATTTTGGCTTGATGGGGATGATGCATTGTTGACTACAACAGGGCATGAAGGAGAGTTCATGTCACCTTGATTTTTGTCTGACATCTTCTAGCTTCCTAAATGTTCCCATAGACAGTGCCAATATTTGAATTATCCCCAAATTAATTTTAATAAGAATCCGGTATTACAAAAGGACATTGTTGGGTGTTGGAAAGAATGATCAATTAGAACCAATCAGTGTTACAACTTAGAAATGACCCTTTTTGAGGGTGTCGAATAATAACTGGGAACTTTATTGTGGATTTTCCTTAATACAAGTACACTTATCGTGAAAAAATAATAAAGAATGAGTTAGATATTGTTCACACGAGGAACCAACTACTCTAACTCTAAATTCTATTTGAAGGATTCAATTGTGAGATGTGAACGTAAATAGAAAAGATCTAGATTAATAAACTCTAACAATGATGTGTATTATGGATAAATACAAGAGACAATGATTAAACATCTAAGGGTTTTTGATTTCACCAGATTAATTATATTTAGTTTCATCAATTTTAAGTAATTAGTGTTTGCTCTTATGCTGATAGTGAATTCCTTGAATAATTGTTATTCTTTTTTAAGTCATAACAGCCTATCTCAATTAGCTAATTTCCTACATCTTTGTGAAAATCCCAACTAATCAAGATGCATTAAGATCAAGAAACTCATATTATTGCATAAGCTTCATGAATATCTCTATCGTCACAATCATCTTATGGTATAATCATGGTCTAACTTGATTATTGCTTCTCAACCTCAAATCGACTCACATATCATGTTGAAAAGGCTAGCATTATTTCACTAGCATTAACATTGGATTAAACACTCAACACAAATAATAAACAAAAAATGAAATGCATTAAACATAATGAAACTAAATAATCATTATCCAGCTACATCATTTCCCTAGATTAAAGTACTTAGTTCATGATGGAATCAAGGAAAACAATACACATTATCTTGACTATGATTAAAAAAGGAAAATGACTGGAAATGAACAAAGAAAGATAAAGAGATACACTTCTCCACATAGTATTTTCTGCACTTTGCTCCCTTGTTAGCTCCCTCTTCCTTTTCAAGAAGATTCCCTCTTCAATCTTCTATATTTGCTTCCCTTTCTTGTTTCTCTATCTCCAAACCTTGCCAAAGTCCTTCAAGACATGCCTAAAACTTGTTTTTATATCATCTTCATTAGGGTTTAGCTTCATTGCATAAGTCAAGCAAGATCCAGAAAATCCAAAAGTTGTCTCCAGCTACTACCACGACATGGACTCCCTACCTTGTTGAAAATTTGTAAATATCAGATTCCATGCCTTGTTGAATAAAATTCACCTATCAAACACCCCCAAACATAACCTTTTGCTAGTCTTTGAGCAAAACAAAACAAAACAAAACAAAGCTTATGATTCCATATAACATATTCTTCTATAGAAAAATTGGGAAAAAAATTAATAGTTGGGTTCAGTTTATAAAGATCTCAAAATGACATAACATGTATGTAACCTTAGAGAAAATTTCAAACCATATTACATATCTAGAACATCAACCCAAACATTTTTATAGTTTACTCTTGATTCCCTATGTGAGTGCATAAGATGTAGGGAATGCCATTTATTTACTTATGACTTAGACATTGTCTAACAACTGGAGGAACCTGTCATGTCACTTCATAAGCTCATATCTCAACATTTTTCTACTAATTTTAACAACTTATCACCAAGCATAAATATCTCTTAATAGGCATGTAGCGGGGCCTTAGGTTTAGCTAACAAGGAAATGGATAAGGGATTCACAAAGAAGAGACATAGAGATGTAAAATTTTATCTTCAATACTGCATTCTCTATCTGTATACATCCATATGTGGGCTATATTACTACCACACCCTCAAACTTATTTTCTTTGAATTCATTGGGATATGATCCCCTAAGTAAAAGATAAATCCTTATCTATTCTTTTTACTTGACACCCATTTTTTTCTTGTTTTGGCATCATTCTTTTTACTCCCCCAAACTTGTTTTCTTTTGCTTTATTTCATGCTCTTCTAATAACCATGTTCATTAATTTTGCCTCTAAATCAGTCAAATATGGTTTTTCAAGCTCAATTGGTTTGGGTGATGAGGCTAAATAAAGAAAATTTGAATGTCATTCTTTCATTAAAGCACAATAGGGATACTAGTGATAATGATTTGTTGGGTTAACTAGAAAGGCTCAAACTGAACAATGAAAGCCTAAATCATTTTCTCAATCATTTATTATGAAATTTTTGGCTAGAAGGATGATCAAAACAAGCTTTTGGATCTCAAATAAGTCCTATTTGCACAATTTCCTAAGCCATATCTTAATACCCAAGTAACCAAACACAACATGGCTAAGTGTTCAAGTGAATGAGGAGTTTCTGCAACTCAACAAATGCTTAGGTTAAGTATACAAACTGAATATAAGTTCTTTCATTTTCTACAAGTTATATTCAATGCATCATACTCTTATCATTGATCTTGTACAACTGAACTCATATATTTTTTTTATATGAGAAAAACATAAAACAAACCAACACTAAAAGAATAATTTTGGAGACAAAGATATAACGATCATAATAAAACAACATAAACTAAATTAGAAACAACATAATAGGTAACAAAAGAAATAGTAGGTAACAAAAGGAAAACAACTGAAACAATCACCCCCAAACTTAGAACAACATTGTCCTCAATGTAGAATAAACATGTAAGTTGCAAGGACTTCCCTAAAAGAGCTCAGTCAGCTTCATCAAACTCTTCAACATCATCTGTTTCTTCATTATCCGTATCTTTAGCATCTTCCTCTTCATCAAAAGTTTCATCCTTAAGTTCCTCTTCCTCTTCAAGTTCAGCTTCTTCTTCATGTTCAGTTTCAGAAGTACTCACAAGTGGAAACATTGGAGGTGGGGGAAGCTGGACTGAAGTGGGAAGCATAACAACTAAGGTGACGTGGCACTGCATCAAATAGTTAAAAACCTGCTCCTATCTGTCCAAATATTGAGCAAGTTGCCCTTTTATTTTTCAAACTTCATCTTGTAGGCTGGAAATTTCAGTGGCATCATTAGATTGTGGTCTGTCACCCTAAGGAGATGAGCTCACTCATGCAACACTTGTGCTAGGGCCTGATGCATCATGTCTATGAGAAGGGGCTTCTTCATCATCAGGGCCTTTATTTTTGAAAATCTTAATGATCATTTCTAGTGAAATTGCAGACTTAGGGTGTTAAATCTCTTCGGATGAATTGGATGACACTCCTGCTCATAGACAGAGATCATAGATAATGATAGATGACCAAAGCCACCTTTCGATGTTGATAGTTGTGCCATATTTAGGATTGAGGCTTCAATGAGCTTCCCTACATCAATAGACATACTTTTTTATATAGCATAGTTCAACATGGCCCTTTCTTTGGAAACTCCTGAAACATGTTATGTTGACATCGGCTTTGTGAAAATAAAGTAATGCCAAACTTTTCCTTGAATGAATAAGCCTTTGCTAGGGAAGTTGCACACTGCTATTTTCTTGTCCATACTATGCCTATCTATGCAATGTCTCGAATTATCTCTTCAAAATAAGCTCCTTATTCTTGCATTCTTGAGAAATCATCATTTGGAAAGTTAGGTAATTGATATCTGCAATTAATTATGGTTCTATCAAATGGAACCTACTTACCTCTTACTAGTGCTCTAAAATCTTGGTGTTCATTTGCATTTGTATAGAACTCCCTTACAACCGGGACAAGGGTTGTTGAAGGTTGTTTAGTAAATTCTTCCCAATGTTGCTGTCTAATTGTAGCAAGAATACTTCACATAGGGTGATGAAAACCCCTCTCTTATATGCACTTCCTCCATACCAGTGAAGTTATGTGTCTCTCTTCAGCTTCTTCACTTACAAATGTAAGTTTGATGAGAGGTCCTAATTCAATATTCTTCCTTTTCTTTAAAGGACCTGTGGCCATAGCTTCCTTTCCTTTTGGAGGTATAATGAAAATGGTCCTTAAGGTCATTAAGTAATGCACTCACTGTTTTTCACTGTTCTGCACCGTAATTCCAATCTGAAGTGATAGCAAGCCACCTTGATCAACGTCCCTAAACATAAGCCAATCTTGATCAAGCATAATGTAAGGACCCCAAACATTGGCAACCTTGATGAATCAAGCTTGACAATGCAACAGTTTCCCCCTTAGGCATTTTCACAAATACTTCACATGCACAAGATATATCTTCCAATTTTCACAATTTTCCTACAACTCTGATTTCACAATGTTCTTCATTCCCAACCTTGAAGCCATTTGAAGAAGATGTTGGAGGAAGTTGACATGAGTGTGGATGAGACTTGAATGCTTGGAGAGTAGGAAGATGTCTGGCTGTGGCTTTTGGTTAGAGAGAAGGACTGGAGAGATGGGTTGGATGGGGAGGTTTTCATGCTTCCTTGTGCTTGAAGGGACAAAGGGACTAGTGCTTAAAAAGGTGATGAGATGAAACATTTCTCTAAAAAGGGGACTTGGGCTTTTTTTTTTTTTTTTGAAATGGGCTGGGGTTGGACTTAAGCATTATGTTCTCACGTGAGGGAGGAAGGCCGTGTGTCATGGTACGAATTCTCTAACTTCACTTAGCAAGCTTTCATGCCACGACATGGAGATTTTCTACCGCGGCATGAACTCCCTGGATGGTAGTCAGTTTCATATACTGTTCATATGTGCCGCGACATGGAAAAGTGGTGCCACACATTGATTCTCTTATTGCTTATTGCTGTTGATTGATTGATGGAATGCCAATGTGCCTCGTGTCCATCCTAAAAATTAGAGATTCAAGCATTTTATTATGAATGAAACTAAGTACTAAGACATGAATTAATATTTTAAATACTTAACAAAAACTTAGTCTACAAAAATCAAATCTACCAAATATGCAATTAACAACTATATCAGTGTAATTCAGAATTTGATGTGTATAATCACTAACTAAAACATGATTAGAACTTGAAATTGGCTAGCTAAGACTATTGATCAAAATTCAATCAATGCAAATAACAACTATCTATAGATTAAACTAATGCAGTAATAATTAAACTAATACAAACTAAACAAATAGAAGCTTGAGAAACTTGGGTTGCCTCCCAAGAAACACTTAAGATATAGTCTTCAGCTAGACTCTTTCTCTTCAAGGTCATTGGATCTTGATAATCATCTTGTGGTGATTAATGCCACCCTCATGGTACAGCTTCAATTGTTGTCCATTGACCTTGAATGTCCCCTTTTCTTCATGATGAAGCTGGTCTTAACCACTTGGATTTGAGTTTTCCAAGGAACAATCGAAGCCTAGAATTGAACAACAACACTTTCTGCCCTGGGACAAGTTCTTTTTTCTGGATATGCTTATCATATCACGCTTTTGACCACTCCTTGTATATCTTGGCATTCTCATAGGATTCATTGCGGAATTCATCTAGTTCATTTAGTTGTACAATTCGTTTCTCCTTGGCTGCATCCAAAGTCATATTCAATTGCTTCATTGCCTAGTAAGCTCGATGTTCTAGCTCCACCGGGTGATGATGCGCTTTGCTATATAGAAGCCTATAGGGCAACATTCCTATAGGTGTTTTGAATGCAATTTGATATGCCCATAAAGTATCATCTAGCCTTTTAGCCTAGTCCTTGTAAGAGTTTTGCCTATCTTTTTCTAAATTTTCTTCACTTCTCTATTGGAGATTTTTTGCTTGGCCATTTATTTGAGGATGATAGGATAATGCTATTTTGTACTTAACCCCATAATTTAACAATAGAGCTACAAATCGTTTGTTGCAAAAATGACTTCTTTCATCACTGATAATGGCTCTTGGAGTTCTGAATCTTGTGAAAATATTTTTTCAAAGAAATTCATTGCTACCATCCCATCATTAGTGTGAGTAGCAACTGCCTCTATCCACTTTGATACATAGTCCATTGTTAAGAGGATGTACTTGTGATTGTAAGATGAAGGAAATGATCCCATGAAGTCGATGCCCCACACATCAAAGAGTTCAACCTCTAAAATGTTTTTCAGAGTCATTTCATTCTTTCTCGATATGTTTCTAGTTCTTTGCATTGATCACATGCAGTAGCAAAACCTTGGTCATATTTAAAAAATGTAGGCCAATAGAACCCTGATTGCAGAACTTTTTTAGTTGTTCTATTTCTTCCGAAATATCCTCCACACTCAAGCATACGACATTGCTTGAGTATATCTTCCATTTTTTCTTTTGGTACACATCTCCTTATTATTTGATCAACACAATGCTTATAGAGAATTGGATCTTTCTAATAATAATGCTTCACATCAGAATAAAACTTCTTCTTTTGATGAGGAGGTAGTTCAGGTGGCATGATGTTTCTTGCCAGATAGTGTACAAAGTTTGCATACCATGGAGTGGGTTGTGTTGAAGTAGTAGCAAACAACTGCACATTTGGGAATTGATCATCAATGGGAGGTTTCTGCATTTCTTCCTCTTCTTTGAGCTCTAGTCTTGAGATATGATCTACCACAAGATTTTTTATCCCTTTCTTGTCTCTGATTTCTAAGCCAAATTCTTAGAGTAAAAGCACCTACCGGATAAGTCTTGGCTTTACATTCTTATTAGCCTTAAGGTATTTGATTGCAAAATGATCTGAAAATACAACCACCTTATTACCAATGAGATAAGATCCAAATTTGTCAAAGGCAAAGAAAATTGCCAACAATTCTTCCTCTATTGTGGCATAGTTGACTTAGAGCATCATTGAGAGTCTTGCTATCATAATAGATGGTGTAAAATACCTTGTTTCTTTGTTGTCCTAGGACTACACCTACAGCATAATCACTTACATCACACATCAGCTTCAATTGTTTATCCCACTTTGGTGCAACCACAATAGGTGCTGAAACAAGCTTTTTCTTCAAGGCGTTGAATGGCTTCATGCATTCCTCATTGAAATCAAAGGATGTACCGTGCATGAGCAGATTGGAGAGTGACTTTGAGACTTTTGAGAAGTCCTTAATGAACCTTCTATAGAATCCTGTGTGCCCAAGTAAACTCCGAATTCACTTGATAGAGATCAGTGGCAAGAGATTTTCTATTGTCTCCACCTTGGCTTTGTCAACTTCAATTTCCATGTATGAAATCCGATGTCCCAAAACAATGCCTTCTTTCATCATGAAGTGGCCAATTCAACATTAAATTTGTTTCTTCACATCTCTTTAAAACTAATTCCAAGTTTTGAAGACAATGATCAAAAGATTTTCCAAATACGGAGAAATCATCAATGAAGACTTCAATGATTTTCTTCACCATGTCAAAAAATATTTCCATCATCATCTCTGAAAAATAGTTGGTACATTGCATAGACTAAAAGACATTCTTCTAAAAGCAAAGGTACTATATGGGCATGTGAATGTGGTTTTCTCTTGGTCTTCTAAAGCATTGGATATTTGATTGTATCATAAATAGTGATCTACAAAGCAGTAGTAATCAAACCTGATAGACGATCCAACATCTAATCAATGAATGACAATGGGAAGTGATCTTTTCTTGTGGTTGTATTCAACTTCCTATAATTACTGCAAATCCTCTACCATGTAACAATTCTTAATTGAATTAATTCATTATTGTCATTCTTTACCACTGTCATTCCACCCTTTTTTGGAATCACTTGTACAAGGATGACCCATGAACTGTCAGAAATAGGATAAATTACTCCTGCATCCAGCCATTTCAACCTTCCTTGCAAACTACTTCCTTCATAGTTGGATTCAATCTTCTCTGAGTTTCCATGGATGGTTGGAAATTTTCTTCCATTAAAATTCTATGCATGCATACAATTGGGATGATTCCTTTCAGATCAAAGATAGACCACCTGATAGTTCATTTGTAATTCCTGAGGATCCACAGTAGCTTATCTTCTTCATCTTTAGAGAGGCTAAAAGATATGATCACTAGTAATGTAGAGGATTCTCTAAGAAAGGCATACCGTAGATGGTCTGGCAATTGTTTAAGCTCAAGAGATGGTGGCTTCCCAATTGAAGGAGCAGATTGAGGAAGACTTTGACCCAAACTTTCAAAATATTTTCTATTATTTGGACCAAAAGAGTCTAACCATCATATAATTTCTTCAATATCTTTCTCATCAAGAGTAGAAGAATAAGAATGAGTTAAGCTAGTTTCTAGTGAATCTTCTGAACTTCCCAAATGCTGTGATATCAAAGTATCCATTGAGTCTATCTAAAAGTAGCTATCACTTGCTAACGGATATTTAATTGCATTGAATACTTTAAATATCACTTTCTAATCCTAAACATGAAGCTTTAATTCACCTTTCTAGACATTGATCAAATCTCTTCCAATGGCCAAGAATGGTCTCCCCAAAATGATAGGAACATCTTTAACTTCTTCCATGTTAAGCACTGCAAAGTTTGCTGGGAATATAAACTTATTAGTCTTAACAAGTACATCTTCAACAATGCCTCTTGGGTGCTTGATAGATCTGTCCACCAACTAAATAGAGATAGTTGTAGGTCTTGCTTTGCCTAGTTCCAATTTTCTATAAATTAATAAAGGCATAAGATTAATGCTGGCTCCCAAATCACATAATGCCATCTCAAATTGAGAATTCTTAATGACACAAGGAATATTGAAGCTTCCTAGATCTTTGAGTTTTGGAGGCAGCTTCCTTTGAATGATTGCACCGCATTATTCGGTGAGACCAACAGTCTCATATTCTTCTAACTTTCTCTTATTTGATAGAATATCTTTCATAAACTTCATATAACTTGGCATCTATGTGAGTGCATCGACAAATGGTATATTGATGTGAAGCTTTCTGAAGACTTCTAAGAACTTAGCAAACTGCTTATCTTGTTTGCTTTTCTTTAATTGTGAGGAAAAGGCAATGGTTGTCACTTAGGAGGGTTTCCACTTGCTCTTGACCTTTTGATTTGTCTTTCTCATTGCTCACTGGAAGGGTCCAATTCCTTCCCACTTCTTAAAGTTATGGCTTTGCAATATTCTCTTGGATTTATCTCTGTATTGCCGGGTAGGTTGCCTTGTTGATGATTTTTGAACATATTTGCCATCTGAGCCACTTGAGCTTCTAAGTTTCAAATTTATGCAAATTGGTTTTGCATATTAGCCCTTATGGCAGCCAACAAATCTTTTGTTTTGTTGATGAATTTGTTGATCTCCATTCGCATTCTTGCTGATTTTCCTGGAGGAAAAAATTTGGCAAGAAACTTTTGCACCAAAGTTATTGGTAGCAATGGCTGGTATTCTTATCATTGGTTAGATTCCAATAGTTGTTGGCAATGCATAACACATAGTGATAGTTGTGGATGATTTTTGTACAATTCTCTCGGATTAGTCATAGTGGGTTGCGATTGACTAGAAACTACTCTTCTCTCCCTTCTTATCCCTTGAACTAAACGTTCTATCCATAATTAAAAGGGATCAAATCATTGCTTTTAGATCTTTGCATAAACTTAGGAAAGCTCTTGGAAAAGAAACAAGAACTATAATGAATAACAAAGATAAAAGAAAAGAAAATTTCAAAGCAAAACTAGAGCTATTTATTTTGATATTGGCAATACTACCATCCTTGGCAATGTCACTAAAAACTTTTTATGGATTTTCCTTAACGCAAGTGCATGTGTCGTGAACAAGTAATAAAGAATGAGTAAGATATCATTACCATGAGAATATATGTATGCCAAGTACTAACTACTCTAACTCTAAATTTTGTTTGAGGGATTAAATTGTAATATGTGAATTTAAATAGAAAAGATCTAAATTAATAAACTTTGGTAATGATGTGGATTATGGATAAATACATGAGACAATGATTAAACATCTAGTATTTTTTATTTTACTAGATTAATCATATTTAGTTTCATCAATTTTAAGCAATCATTGTTTACTCCTATGTTGATAAAGAATTCCTCTTGAATAATTGCTATTTTTTCTCAAGTCATAACAACCTATCTCAATTAGCTAATTTTATACATCTCTGTGAAAATTCCAACTAATCAAGATGCATTAAGAATAAGAAACTTATATTGTTGCATAAGCTTCATGGATATCTTTATCATTATGACCATCTAATGGTAATTAATTGTGGTCTAACTCAATTATTACTTCTCGGCCTCAAATCAACTCACATATATGTTGAAAGGGCTAGAATTCTTTTACAAGCATTAACATTGGACTAAATACTCAACATAAATAATGAACAAATAAAGAAATGCATTAAACATAATGAGACCAAATACTCATTATCTAGCTACATAGTTCCCCTAGATTAAAGTACTTAGCTCATGATGGAATCAAGGAAAATAATACACATTGTCTTGAATATGATTAACAAAGGGAAATGACTGGAAATGAACAAAGAAGGATCAAGAGATAAGCTTATCCACATATTATTTTCTGAACTTTACTCCCTTGTCAGCTCCCTCTTCCTTTTCAAGAAGATTCCCTCTTCAATCTTCTATATTTAGTTCCCTTTCTTGTTTCTCTGCCTCCAAACCTTGCCAAAGTTCTTAAAGACGTGCCCAAAACTTATTTTGATATCATCTTCATTAGGGTTTAGCTTCATTGCACAAGTCAAGCAAGATCCCAAAAATCTAAAGTTGTCTCCAACATGGTGTCGCGGCATAGACTTGTTTCCTTGTTGAAAATTTGCATATATCAGGTTCCATGTTGTGGCATGGAAATGTTGTGCTGCGGCATGGAACCATCTGTCTTGCCAGTTTTCACATTGTGCTACGGCATGGAAATGCTATGTCGTGACATGAGTTGTCTATCTTGGAAGATCTTTGTGCATTATGTTTGGTGTCGTGAGATACAAATTCCATTATGCGATGTGGGATTTTTGTCCATCATTCTTTGTTTCTCCTTCTCTTCATTCCATGTCTTCTTTGCTTATTGTTAATTCTCTTTCCTACATCCATGTCTCTGTAAGTAAACATAAACAAAAATACTTTAAATTAACTAAACGTAACTTAAAAATGAGCCAAAAGTTAGTTCAAAAAGACATAGTATAGGTAAATAAAATTCACTTATCAAACTTGCCCCAGCAAGTATGAGCCATGTCCTTTTATAGAAATCATAGGAGAACTATATGTGCAGATCTATACAATTCTTACACAAATGGAATTCTGAACTATAGGGAATTCTATGTAAGGTAGTTTTCGTATTACTCGAGGAAACTCTAGGGATGTTTCCCATTACCCATAGGACTTTGACGTGACATGGGGCCAACTTAGATAGAGATATATAGTGTTAGAGTTCCCCAATAAGAACTTATATGGCTCTAATTGTAAACAACTTAAAAATATGCAGAAGCCTACATGCTAAAAGTACTCTCTAAATATTTTGTGTATGTGCCTTTATGAGTAAATTTCAAGGTTTAAGACATTATTGCAACATATTTCCTTTTTTATTTTCACATATTATAATACCATATATTATCAAAATATTATAACATAGAGTAGCTTTGGTGCAATGGTAAAGTTCCCCACCCCTGCTATCAAAGGGTAAGGTTGTATGCATATGTGCTAATATTATTAGTTGGGTTGAGAATGTACAAGTAATTATCAAATAGACAGAGATATTTGTCGTAGTTCAGCTTAAGGCTTCTATCCATGCTTAACAAAAATAAAAATTTTCTCTATTTTCACAAATTAATATAAATTTTTACCTCCTTTCACACCCTAAGGTTTTACATGTACAAAGATAATATTACATTAAAAATCTAGAAAAAATAATCCCATATAATTTGTTATATATATAGGAAAATAATCTAGTATAGCTTGCTATACTAAATAATTCAGATGTAGCTAGCGTAATAGTTGTCGATGGAGTAGGCATCATCTGGATCGTTCATGGGGCGCTAAGAGTAAGGGAGGGTGGAGGAGTAAGGCTTTTGACTCTGACTCCTAGAAAAAAAATACCCACACACGGAATGATAACAAGTGCTTCCCATCTCCCTCAGTCACACCTGCTTCCCATCTTCACCAACTGGATGGACGACAAATTTCTTGCATCTCCCCTGACAACCCATCTTCCCGATGTAGAGAGGAGTGAACCCATCTCCTACATTTCCCCTAGCGACCTATCTTCGCAACATAGCGAGGTTTGATCCCATCTTCCACATCTCCCCTAGTGACCCATCTTTCCAACACAAAGAGGCGTGAACCCATCTTTTGCCTCCCATCTTCCCAATTCACCTCTGGCAATGACCCATCTCCCTCTTTGTTGATCTGCACCCTCTCCTGCATCTTCTCATCTTGTATCACTTCAACCCAATCTCTACTAACAAACAATTGATTCCCTCCCACCTTCTTGAAATTCCACATTGTTCACTCATGCACTCGACGATGCATAATTGACATGCAATTTGCATTGCCTAATAGAAAATTTGGGAAGGTCTACCTAGCCAAAGAGAAAAAGGTAATTCCACCTCCCTAGATTGTCGTTCTTTCATGTACTATGGTGGAAACCTCATGCAAATTACAGATAATTTTATCTTTGAGGATTGCTATTGGAAATTGATAGTTTGAATTATCTATTTGATTGGGTTAAAGGGGACTAGAATAAATTCCTATGAGAAATAGGATGTTTTGGGATTTCATCCAAACACTGGAAATCAGGAACATATTCTACTGGTTGTTAACTTAATAAATATTTCAACATGAAACTCTTTTCACTGGGAGTATTAAAGCTTTTGCACTGGCAACTATCGGATTTTGAAGTACATTAGTTGAATAGGATATTCTGTGAGGTATAAATGTGAAATGAGATCTAATTGATGAAAGTTTATTGATCTGACACAAAGCTTATAATAATTTTTTGTTGTTATATTACACTTATAATTATATTATTTCTTTCTCATAGTTGCCAATAGGTAGTTCCGGACCTACTGAAGCTGCTAGCAGAGTTGATTATGCAACTACCAAAAGATGGCCAAAGTATGGTGTTTGACAAGATTTACTCTCAAGTTGTAGAGTCATATGATGTTTCTAGAAAGCCCATTCTAGTCTCATGGGTGCAATCACTTTCTTATCTTTGTAGTTAAGAAATGAATCACAATAGCAAGAAGCAAAGCATGAGTAGTTCAATGACTAAAGGTGGCAATAGGGAATGAAACAATTCTACTAATACCAACTCCTTAAGCTTGTATAAAACTAGTTCACGGTTGTGAGACAGCAAGGTGCCTTGTTTTGATGGCCTATGTCCTGTATTGATGACATTATTTGAGTTTGAATTGATTTATTAAGATAAAAGAGAATTAGATATTTTTAACATGTTCAAATGCATACTCAATGTCCATTTACATGAAATAAAAATGAGGATCCCATTTTTTAGCCATTGAAAAGGTGTCACTTTGAAGAAATTTCTAGTACTTATTGAGGAAGATTTGGAAAATTAGTTCAACATAAAATATTTTGATTTTATTCTTACATTTACAAAAAAATTAAGAATCACATAATTCTAAATTCAAATAAAAAATTTATGGCTAAAATACTACAATTGTCTCCAGAGCTTCACATGTCCAAAACTATGTCCGAAGTAGATGACATCACTTTGGAGCCCAACATTTCATATATAGAGGCTGATTTAAAAAAAGTAATCAACATGAGTTGTATATTTTGTTCTTATATTTTTAATACATCAAGAATCACATGATTATGAATTCATATGATAAATTTATGGCTAACAAAGTACAACTATCTCTGGAGTTTCACATCTCTGAAATCATGTCTGAATCAAAAGGCATCACTTTGGGGCATAATTACTCATATATGAGGGATAATTCAAAAAATTTGATCAATATAAAAGTTATATCCCTTGAAATTATCTATCTAACAAGCTAAGAATCACATAATTCCAAGTTTGGACTAGAAATATGTGATCAAAACACCAAAACTACTCCAAAACTGCTTTGTTCGAAAGTCCAAAAATGTAATTACGAACATGGAAGTGAAGTTCGAAAGTGATATATTGAGTCTGAAGTTAAATTTCAGACTTAGAAGTCTTTCCAATGGTTATGTCCAAGTTCTAAACTTGATAGTTTTGAACATAGATTTTAGGAGTTCTTTGGCTTCTTGCTATAGCCATGTCTGGATGGGTTTTGCTATGTCCAGATTAGCTTTGCCATATCAGAATTCTCCATTTTTACTCCAGCAATGTAAGAATCTCAATATTAAGTCCAAAATAGATGCTAAACTTTTCAAACATGAGGTTCAAACATGCTACATATGCTATTGCTAACCAAACAGTGATTTCAAAGATTTGCAATATGTTTTTAGCATGGAATATGACTCTGGAGGAGTGGGCTTTACGTAGAATCAAAAAACTATGCAAAGAGATCCAAATGCTACAGACTTCACTATAAGAATTATAATTCATCGAGAAGACATAATTCTTTCATGGGCAGAGCATTTTTCTGAAGTAAACCGTGAATGCCAACGGTTACTTGCTGAGATCGATAATGTTACAAAAACTCTAGACAGCACCCAACATTCTCCAACTGACAACTTTTTTAGCTCTAATCACCATGAAATTAGATGGCTCCTTCAAGAATTGGAGATGACCTACCAATGGTTAGATATAGGTTCCCTCCATCGTGCTCTTGGTAGTTAGCCTACTCTTCGGGCTCCTCTTCACTAGCCAGATCATAGATTCCCAATTTAACATGCATCATTGGCCCTATTTAATTTAATTCTAAGATGTATTAGATGTTGTGTATATATCAACATATTAATATATTAAAAGTTATTTTGCTAGAATATATGTGCATTTTGTATATTCGTAGTTTTTCTTTAATTCCCTAGTGATGTTCATGCACGACGGTTTTCTTGAAAAAGGTCTACTACAATTGTATGATCATTTTTTAATAACTATGTTCCATAATTGTATGCTACCTGTGATATAATTATATTTAATATAATATTCTCAATGACTATATTTTAATCATAGTTATATTTAAATGCCCACAATGATGTGAATATTCCATCATTGTTTATAATGCATCAAGTTGTATAAGAGTGCCGATTGGGTGCTGGAAATTTAATAATGTAGGGATATTTATTATTGTTTGGTGAAACTAATTTGAATCAATATCCATCCCTTTAAAGATTTTTCTTAAATAGTTTGAACAACATTTGAAGCATCTCATACCTCATTTTCCTTAACACTGGAAAATCATTCTACTCCGAATACGTCTAGCTCTTTAAACAATAGTTCTTAGGATGAATTATTCACGTCACTAGAGGATCAGGCTAGACTAATGATCAGTGATTTAGAGTATGAGGTATCTTAATTGAAAGGTAAACTTATAGATATATAGCAACATCAGTGAAAAATGATGCTAGCTTTGGCACGAACATATGCAGTCTTGAACCAAGATTAGGTTTAGTTGAAACAAGAACTTGAAGTGTAGGTCCCGTTCGATCTATGGAAAAACTGGATTCTAAAAGGTGTGGGGAATACAAACTGATTATGCAAGTGCAGAAAATAAATGCAGTGAAATTACACAAACACACAACAATAAAGACACGGGGATTATAGTGGTTCAAGCCCTTTCTTGGCACCTACTCCACTCTCCAAGGTTTCCCCAACCTTGGGTTCCATGATAACCCATGGAATCACAACCTTCCTTGATTTTATGAACTAATCAAGAACTCAATACTGGTTTTATGAGTTCACCAAAAACTCTACAACTGTTGATTTTCACTGAGCTCAACAATAACTCATACAATCTAGTTTTTCAAGAGCTCACCAACAACTCAACCTTTTTGTGTATACATATACAATAAAATGCCCCTAACTAGGCCTAGATGTCTATATAGTTTAAGCTCAAGTAATAAAGATAAAACATTAAGTTCACAATGCTTTCTAATCTCCCTTGATGATTATGATGAATCTTTGAAGCTTTTGTTCGTCGGAGCTAGTTGGAGAGGATGCACCTTTTCACACTTTGAGTTCTTATGTTTATTTCATGCTTAATCTCTCAAAAGCCTCTTTTTCTTTCTTTAAACTCCTATTTATAAGTTCCATTTCAAACTAGCCATTACTTCCTAAATTTTTTGACCATTGTGAATGTCTCGCTGTAAACCACATAGTGTTATCTCGTTGCACCATTTCGGAGTCTCCGAAGTTACTTTCGGAGCCTCTAAAGGTTAGAGTCCATTTGTCTTGGGCGCTTGTGCTTCGTCAACTCTGAAGTGCATTTCACACCTTCAAAGCTACTTATTAATCATTCAAAGTGAGTGTTTCGTGCCTCTGAAGCACTTGGATCATCTCTGGATCATCTGAAGTCATAACTTCAGATGCTCCTGCCCCAATCGCTGTTTCACACCTCTGGAGCTTCTTCTGCATCCGAAGCTCCTGTCATCTCCTCTGAATTCACACAGATTCCTACGATGCTTGACAACATCACCTTTGAAGTTCCCTTTCTTGCATCTGAAGTTTCTCTGTCAACTCTGAAGCTTCTTTTCTTTGTTAACCCCGAAGTCTTTTCCTTTCCTCCTAAGCTCCTCTATCAACTCTAAACTTTCTATTATTTTTGACTTTGAAGCTCTTTTTTTCAACTCTAAAGCTTCTTTATTAACTTTGAAACTTCTTCTACTCAACTCCAAAGCTACCTCCAAAATTGAAAATCTTAGCAACATAATTATTAGCTTAAATTAAGTTATTAATAGGTTTTGTTAATCATCAAAACTAGAGTCTTTGACTCAACATTCTCCCCCCTTTTGATGATGATAAAACTTAATGACTTGCACTATAAAAACAGTGCTAATGAACTAATGACAACTCCCCCTAAATAACTTATACAATAAGCATAAGGAAGTTTGAATCATTTTGGCTTACTATGCTAAGATTAGTCCATATGCAACAAATTTTTAAATTTTCAAAAAGTTCAGTTTCTACTTCTTCTCCCTCTTTACATCATTTTCCCTCAAGTGCAGTAAGTCTCAAAATTCTCCCCCTTTTTGTCATAATAAAAAAGGTCTAGGAGAGGGATTATTATAGAAAGCTAGTGTGAGGGACTGAACTCGTTCTCCTTTAACTCTACTATAATACATGATCCTAAACTTTATTTTCCTTGCTTCCCCTGTCATGCATAATCTAACAACTTTATTTCTCACATTGAAACCAAATTCTATCTAGCCATCAATAGTGAATCATTTGATCCAAGCAGTAGATGATTATCTATTTAGCTTTTCTTGCATTTTTACATGCAAGATGATTCTCTTATGAGAGATAAAGTGATGAAGGCTAAAGTGAAATGACATGAATGCAAAGTATTAAGGATAGAAAATACAATACCTTCACCTACCTAGTTGCCTCAAACAGATTTATGTTTCTGTTTACCACGGTTAAAGAGTTGATTCTTCTCCTATTATGGCTACAATTGGAATGCAGTTCTACATAAATGAACTTCTTTTTCTACATTTTTATTTATATTTATTTCCTCATCTTCTTCATGTGTACATCATTCTATTGAATTTATAATTTTCTTCTTTTTCTTTTTCTTCAATATACTCCTAATCTTCCTTGAGATGGTTTTTACAAATTCTACATCATCATCCTCCCCCTCACGACATGAAGAATCTGCACTTCCTTGCCATACACTATCTTCATCTTCTTTCCTTCCTTCTCATTCTTCCATACTTCATGGGTCATCAAAGATCTCAAGAATTCTAAAATCAGGAGCTTGTTGAAATCTTTGGCCTCTTCAGTTACTATGATTTTTGGCATCCAATCCACTGGGAGAGACCTTAAAATCTTTTAAACTTGTTGTAAACAAGAAATCTCATGGCCTAAAATTTTTAGGCTATTAATGAGTCTCATAAATCTAGAAAACAAATTAGATATAGACTCATCCCTAGGCATGCAAAACACTTCATATTCTTAGATAAGCAAACTAATCCTAGCTTCTCTAAGTTGACTGGTCCCATCATAAACTGCTTGCATTGATTCTAGATTTCCTTTGCGGTTTCATATGAGGATATCTTCTCATATTCAGAGAGAGAGAGAGAGCATAATATAAAGCATTCTTAGCTTTGGCATTCAACTGAACTGCTTTAATGTTCTGGTTGGTCCATTTACTCTCCTCTGATGTGGAAAGCATCATTCCTTCTTATACGATTTTCCACAACTTATAACTATTGGCAATCAAAAATGTCTTCATTTTCATTTTCTAATAGCTATAATGCTCCTCATCAAAATGTGGAGGTCTGGTGGTTGATTGACCCTCCTTGATTCCACCAAAATTGTTTGTCATACGGAATCACACTGAGATAGAGATAAAATCATGAATCCCAATATCAGTGCTCTGCTCTAATACCAATTGTAGGTCCTGTTCGATCTATGGCAAAACTAAATTCCAAGGGGTGTAGGGAATGCAAACTAATTGTGCAAGTGCAAAAAATAAATGTAGTGGAAGCACACAAACACACAACAATAAAGACACAAGGATTATAGTCGTTCAGGCTCTCTCTTGGCACCTACTCCACTCTTTAAGGTTTCTCCAACCTTGGGTTTCACTATAACCCATGGAATCACAATCTTCCTTGGTTGTACGAGCCAATCAAGAACTCAACAGTGGTTTTACGAGCTCACCAGAAACTCTACAACTGTTGGTTTTCACTGAGTTCTCTAACAACTCGTACAATCTGGTTTCTTAAAAGCTAATCAGCAACTTAACCTTTTCGCATATACATGTACAATAAAATGCCTCTAACTAGGCCTGGATGTACATACAGTTTAAGCTCATGTAATAAAGATAAAACATCAAGCTCACAATGCTTTATGATCTCCTTTGATGATTGAGTGATGAATCTTTGAAGATCTTTGTTTGTTGAAGCTTGTTGGAGAGGATGCACCTTTTCAGACTTTGAGTTCTTGTGTTTGTTTCATGTTTAATCTCTGAAAAGCCTCTCTTTCTTTCTTTGGAACTCTTATTTATAACTTCCATTTCAAAACTAGCCATTACTTACTAAATTTTCTCACCATTGTGAATGCCTCACTGTAAACCACATAGTGCTATCTCGTTGTGCCGTTTTGGAGTCTCCAAAGTCACTTTCGGAGCCTCCAAAGGTCAGAGTTTGTTTGTCGTGGGCGCTCATGCTTCATCAACTCCGAAATGCCTTTTGTGCCTCCAAAGCTACGTATTGATCATCTGAAGTGAGTGTTTCGCGCCTCCTAAGCACTTGGATTATCTTTGGATTATCAGAAGTCATAACTTTGGATGCACCTTCCCCAACGGTGGATACTCCTGCCTTAATGGCTCCTTTGCACCTCTAGAGCTTCTTCTGCACCTGAAGCTCCTATCTTCTCCTTCGAAGTCATGCTAATTACTCTGATGCTTGACAACATCACCTTCAAAGTTCCCTTTCTTACATTCGAAGCATCTTTTCTTTGTTAACCCCAAAGTCTTTTCCTTTCCTCCGAAGCTCATCTATCAACTCTGAACTTCCTATTCTTTTCAACTCCAAAGCTTCATTTCTCAAATTCAACGCTCTTCTTTTCGACTTCGAAGCTTCTTTATTAACTCCAAAACTTCTTCTACTCAACTCCAAAGCTACCTCCGAAACTGAAAATCTTATCAACATAATTATTAACTTAAATCAAGTCATTAACAAGTTTTGTTAATCATCAAAACTAAAGCCTTTGACTCAACATGAAGGATTACAAGAGATGATTCACCACCTTTCTCAAACCTAGCCTAGACTAAAGCCCGATTTGGATTGATTATGCAAAACACTATTGCAAATGGAAGTTGTATACCCTTTGGTAGATTTTTCAAAGCTTCAAAGAGTTGTAGAAAATCATGAAGATTCCAACTTGTCTTTGAGTTATTGAAGGTTGTGAAAAATGACTTCATGTATTCTTAGTTGTTATTTTGGTGTACTTTTCAATCTTTTTGCTTGTGCAAGAAGCACGAGGCAAGCACTAGTTGTCTGAATCTTTATGTGTTATCAAAGGCGCATTCTGTGACCATTTTCAAACGTTAGATAAATATGTTGAAGAACTATTTTCAAATATTGTAATATTTAACCACTTATTATTTTAATCTATGTCCAAAATTCCACTTCATGTACAAAAACACAGCCTTCATGCCCGTAATCCATCTCTAAGATGGAAACACATTAAAATCCAATGTTGGAATATCTAATCACTTATTATTTTAATCTATGTTCGAAATTCTATCGCATGTCTAAAAACCCGGATTCCATGTCCGAAATACCACTCTAAGTCTAAAACGCATTAAAATCCTAACTTAAATAAGGAGATTTCTTTGTCTCTTCATTGCGGACATAACAACTTTCGCTCTCCTTCTTATTTTCCATGTCCGATATCTCATCGAGAGAGAGCACAATTCAGTTTCCTGTGACATTTAAACATTCTCCCATTCAGCACCTCTTTTCATCTTTGTTTCTCCCATTTCCACCATATTTCTTTTTCTAAAGATTTTCCAAATCCGTCTCTTCTTTATTCTAATTCAAAATCAAAAAATCCCGACTAGTGTATCATGGCTGAAATGGCTAAATTGAGCATAGTAACAATATCAGCAACTATAGAGTTAGGAAGAAGAAGAAGAGAAAGAGAGGAACAAGAAGTGGAAGCATCTTTATCATAAAAGAGAAGGCTGAATGAGAATCAAATGTTAGAGGTATTTTTTTAGAATAATCATGAAGCGTATAATAGATTTGTGAATGTGTATAAACAAACAAAGGTAGTGAAGGAAAGGATTCTTGATTTTGAAAGACTCAGGGAAAATGATTTGAATTTGGATAAATGTAGATGGATAAAAATTCAATGGTGGATTGACCTTATGAGTTACAATGAGAAATGTTATATAAGGATGACTCAAATATTATTCTGCAACTATGATTCAAAGTTGAAGAAATCATGGATAGGAGATAGAGTAATAGATTTATCTTCTAAGAACATAAGAGAGTATCTGAATCTCCCCATAGTTGAAAGAGAAGAAAAAGATTGGCCTAATTCAAGAAAATAATTATTTTTAAAGTTGGTTGGCACTGAAATTGATGAAGAAGTAAAAAGTCTACATCCCAGCTTTCTGGACAAAAATATGAGAATGACACACATTTTTCTTATCAACAACATCTTTTCAAAAATAAGAGGTAGAGATAGAGAAAGATGCCAGAATGTTTTGGGCACTAAAAAATGGGAAGAAAATAGACATGGGAAAAACAATCTTAGAACATTTGTTTTAGGTCAAAAGAAATAACAGATTTTCTCTTTCTTATGTAATGATTCTGATAAAATTCTTAAGAAGAGTAGAAGTAGATTTGACATCTGATGATGGAGAAGAAGTTAAAAATTCAAATATGTTGACTAAGATAAATTTGAAAAAAATAGGTCCCAAAAGGACGAAACCATCCAAGAGAGCAAGATTTGAAGGTCGAACAACAGAAAGAAGAGAAACAAAATTGCCTATTACAACTATGAAAATAAGGAAAGAAGTTATATGAGAGAATCTAGAACCAATTCCCACTAATAGAGTAGAGGAAATGATAGCAGAACTGAAAGAAGAAGAAAAGGTCATTACTAAAATGAAAGTGATAGTAGCGAGAGTTGTTGAGATAAGAAGAGAAATTATAAATGTAAGAAAAGACAGTGACATGAGAGACGAAGCTCAGACAATAATAACACATGCATCAACTATAAAAGCAACAACAGAAATAACAGTAAAAGCAGCAGGTGCTCCTTCTCCACTGAGGCCCTCATCCTCCACTCACAAAAGTTTTGAGAACAGGCTGAAAAATATTGAAGTTCTACTTCAATTCTCAATAACAAGATGAATTTAGTATGTCAAAAGTTAGATATTTTGACCTCTTTGGTTGAGTCCATCAAAAGTCAATCTAAGCCTATTTAGTTATCTTCTCTATTATCACCTATCTATGATCTCAAACCTTCTTCACCCCTGAGATCCCCTCAGTCTCATCATTCACAGCAGTCTCATCATTCTCTATCTTATCATTCCTCACCCTCCTCTCTTGTTCATAAGTTTAGACCTACTTCACCATCAGGTCTACCCATCCTAGAAATACTCCCTCCTCTCTTTCGGACATAAGTAAAAGAAGGTTGTACGAAGTGAATGGTTCATCCAAGTCTGAAATCTTAACTTTGGACATATAAAATCATTTCTAGACATGGCGTTTCGTTCTTGGACATAGGCGAATCCAGTGTTGTGGGTTGAATAGTTCAACCAAGTTTGAATTATTAACTTCGGACATGATGATTCGCTTTCAGACATGAGTGAAAGAATCTATACAAAGTGAACGGTTCATCTATGTCCAAAATCTTAACTTCGGACATGAAAAATTATTTCCAGACATGGTATTTCATTCTTGGACATAGGCGAATCTAGTGTTGCGAGATAAAAAGTTCAACCAAGTTTGAATTATTAACTTCGGACATGGCGATTTGCTTTCGGACATAAGTAAAACAAGGCTATACAAAGTGAACAGTTCATCCAAGTTTGAAATTTTAACTTCAGACATGAAAAATCATTTCCAAACATGGCGTTTCATTCTTGGACATAAGCAAACTAGTGTTGCAGGCTGAACAGTTTAACCAAGTTTGAATTATTAACTTTAGACATAGCGATTCACTTCGGGACATAAGTAAAAGAAGGCTGTATAAAGTGAACAATTCATCCAAGTCCAAAAATTTATTCCAAACATGACTATTTAACTTTGAACATGGCTACTCAATTCTGGACATAGCGATTCACTCTTTAAACTTAGCTGAATGTAGTTGGTTCTCAGCGGGTGGAGGAAAGAGAGAGAGGAAGAGTATCGTTAAAATGAGATCTTTGGAATTTTTAATTTTAAGCCTCTTTATTTTTTCTATTATATAAACGACCCTCGCCTTTTCAGCTTTCAAAATAAATATTAACATTGTCTTAGTATAAAAGATATCTTTTCTTCTGTTGATGGAGGTTATTTTTCCTTTTTGGGATGATTGGCTGAATGGAGTTTTACAGTATAAAAATGAAACACTAGTGAAATCAAAATGTATTCTTCTTATTTTAAAGATGGAAACTCATATAATCGCATTTTAATGCACACCATTTACTCATGTGGCCATTTGCCACTAAAACGAGAAAATTTTTCATATCATAAGAATTAGAAGTGCGTATGTCATAACCATGCATTTTGAGTAAACAGACAAAAAAGAAACCACAAATATGAAAAATGATTTTCCAACACTCTTTTTTTCTTACATCAAACCAAAGATATATAGAATCTAAAAGGTGACCTTGTAAAATCAATGAAGAGAATTCGAAGTTTCTTAACTTAGTTGACTCAATATAGAACATACATGGAAACACTCTTCAAAAAATCACTTTCACCATCATACATATTGTACATGAAGATAATTATTATAAGATATCATAAAAGATGAGCTACATTAATCATGAACCTGATGTAGATCCTGCAATTGATTTGGAAAGCCACCAAATGATTTGAACATGCCCCAAACCACGCCCGGGATAGGGTAATATCATACCTCAAGGGCGCTATGCATAGATTTGAATCATCTTTCACATATTTACTCATCGAATAAGCCACCACTAAACTGGGACAAGGAACTGGTTAGACTAATCTTCTTGAATCTATTGCTGTTCAAGCTCAATTGGGTTTTCAAATAGAGAACTTCCTTAGCCATTTATTGTATTGTTATGACCTCTGCACTGCAACAACTGTTTCCTTAGATCTTGCATAAGTTTGTTCTACCTTTGAATGTTCTTTTCTTGAGATAAGATTGTCTACAACATTTAGAGATATGTAGTGAGATTAAAATGTTTAAAAATAATATGCCGGTTATGCATGTCAGCACTGCTAATCATGACATGAAGAGGTATGACCTCCAAAGAATGCTAGATATAGGATATCAAGATTGACAAAAGTAATTATAATAATGCAAGTATGTTAAGTCCTTTTAGATTAACATAATGTCTTGTGATCAATGATTGATTAAAATTTTTATTTGAGTATCTAATAAAAATCATCCTTCCTCTAGCACTCTGGTCATTGGAAGCATCCACAAAAAGGCTTATGTAGATGCCACTTGCAAACACTTCTACCCTTGTAAACATGTCCGCATCTTGCTCACCTAATATGGCTCCTTCCTCCAGTAGCTCAAAACCAATTGCTCATCCCTCATGTGGTGGCAGAGTAATGGATTTTCTTGCAATATATCTGATGCAGTCCCCATTTACCTTGCTCATTGATCTCAGCTCCTACCACTCTCCACAATAGTCACTCCTCTAGTATAAAAAAAATTCTACAAACCCCCTACAAAATTTCAGCAATTCTTCACAACTTCGCAATCCTGCTATCCATAACAAGCTCTAGCTCTCCAATAAGCTCTCTCCTCCTTCACCCAAACACCCCTCCCTATTGTTGATATTCCAGTTTAGTCACCCAAAGATAACCCTAGTCCTAATCCAGCTATTACGGCTCTTGAATTCCATAGTGGCTCCATGGAGTTTGATGGACCCAAAGACGCAAAGGCAGTTGAGTTTAATGGCATGGAGTTCCATGGAAGGGTTCTAATGGTGAAGTTGGATGATGGGGTGGGGTTGCGAGGGATGATTCGAGAGATGGGGTTGCAGGGATTGAGGATGAAAAGATGTGAACAGGGTGTAGATCAATGAAGAGAGAGATGGGTTTTTATCACTCATCTAGTTGGGGAAGATGGGAAGCAGGTGTGACTAAGGGAGATGGGAAGTAGACACTATTTTCCATATGTGTGTGTTTTTTGCCTGGGAGTCAAAGCCAAAAGCCTCACTCTCCCACCCTTCCTCACTCATAGCACCCCATGAACGGCCCAGATGATGTTGGCCCAATCGAATGGCTATTATGCTAATTATACTAAAATATTTAGTGTAGCCTGCTACATTAGATTATTTTCCATATATAAGGGCTCACAACGAACTTTATAGAATATAAGATACATTCTAAAATTATAGTTAGCTGATAAAAAATTTAACATACTTACAATTTGAGTCAACACCACTATAGATATATATATATATATATATTGTAGTGTTTTTCTTTTAATGGTTCAATGTAAGCAGAAGATGTATAATACAAGCTTGAGGAGACCTCAAATAAATCATCTATCATCACAAGGTTTAAAAGGTTAAATCTGATGCTTTTATTAGCTAAGGTGCATTTTCAAGTAGACTTTTGATCTTTTTCTACTCATACAAATGGCAAGAGAACACTCAGCATATGTTGATTTCTTCTCATACATATACCATGGCATCAAAGAGCAAAACAACAGTAGTTACCATTGATCTTAGGCATGGTTCCATACTAGGAGTGCAGACCACACTATAATGATATGGCATGCAGCAATTAGGCAATTTGAATAGATGTTTGTTCTCTTGGTGAGCCTAAGAAAACCTGTTGTCTCTGAAAATGACAGATGATAAAAGGTCGGTCATTTTATCTCATCAAAGTTTTCTAAAAAGCATCTGTCGCATATAGCTCTTCACCCTAGTGCTGACATTTTACTTGAGTTCATTCTCCCTGTAGATGTGTTTGGATGGTAGTGTATTAGTTGTAAATGAAAAATAAAATTCAAATGATTTAGAAAATCCCATCGGAGACGACTCAATGTTTTTCTTGCCATGAAATCAATGCTTTGTTTTCAAAAACTCACAAGTGATTCCTGGCTCTCACTAGACAATTAAACCCTGAAAGTTGGCAAATCAAAACCTTTTTCCCACCCGTCATCGAAAAAGTAGTTTGGCATCTACATTGAGAGATAACATAAAGTACAAGTTAGCAGGAAATGTCGCGAATCAAACCCTTTCCCCTGTCTATTCTCAAAAACATATTTTGGCATCTACATTGACGAATAAATTCATAAGTAAGCTTTAGAAAAGCTATAATCCACATGGAAATGAAACCCACTATCTCACATCCAAGCTAGACAAATATGGGAAAGTTCAGGCATAAGCTTAATCAAGGCCACATGAAAAATTCACAAGCTTAAAAAAGCCACGAACCAATATAGAAATGTAGGAATAAAACTTTAGAGCCATGCTAGTCAACACTAACCAAGATGAGCACCACCTACCAGTCAACTAATCATCTCTCTAAAACCACAAGATCGACTAAATGACTAAGGATTACACAGGCATAACCACATTACTAAAATCATACTAATGGACATAATCCACAAGATATACATATAATGTAAATACATGATTGAATAGAGTATATCATTTTTTAATACATATCTCCCATCAATATTACCAATTATAACATGTCCTACATACCAAAATGATACACTATGAACATACATATCTTATAAGTTCACAAAACTCATATATACCATATGAAATAACACAATTGGCTAGTGTAACACCTGGGGTGTTAAAAAGGGGTAAATTCTATAAAAATTTACTTAAATGATCAATTTGAACTTGTACTGGATTGTATTAAATGTGCTGACAAATTATGAGAAATGTTAGTTTGTGGTGAATTAAAGAAATAATTTTGATTTAAGAGGGATTAATTGTGTATTTTAAATGCCCCATTATGTGAAAAATATTATGATTAAAGATATAGGAAAAATGAATGAATAAGCAAGAGAAAAAATAAAGAAAATGGGGAGAAAACTGGGCTAGCGAAACTAGCATCACAATGCCAGAATTCGAAGTCACGATGTCAGTTAGTATTCAAGTCAGAAAATTGATTGTTTCAGCCATCTATTTTGTTTTCTTTTTGCCCCATCCCGTTTCTTCTTCTTTCCCAACACCCTATCCATGAAAAATCATCAACCATACTCCACTTTTTGATAATTAAAGCTAGTAAATCCTTGGATTTCAAAACCATGAGTTTGGGCCTTGTTTTGCTATTTGGGTGTGTCTTCTTGGATGGGAATTGATAAGTGAATTTTATCCACTTGCATCTTATGCTATTTAAGCAGATTTGGTTGTTCTGTTCTTGAAAAGTGTTGATGTTTAATGGGATTTTGTGGTATTTTGTAGGTGTCATGGAGCAAGGAAAATGGAGTTAAATCGAGAAGGAAAAGTGCAATTCAAAAATGGAAGAAAATAGAGGAGCCAAGAAGCTAGGAAATGGGGCAGACTATTGGGCACTGTGGCACCAACGCCAATCTGAATTTATGGTTTTGTGCAATTTGTGTGTAGAACCAAGGACGGAAAGTGGATAAGAGTAGGCTTGGAAGTTTTGGGGGTCTTTTTAGCTAGGGTTTTAGAGAAGAGTTTGGCAAGGTGGCTTTTGGAGAGAAGACCAGAGATTGAGATTGAAGAAAAGAAAGAAGATTAAGTGCGAGGACTGAGAGCAAGGCTGAAAAGGGGAAGATAGAAAGTTTTCCTCAATTCAATTATTGTCTTCCTTCATATCTTAGATCTTATTTTGGGGATTTAAAACTATGATGATATTTGGTTTAAATTGGATTCATTCATATCTCATCATGTCTAGCTAACTTCCCTATTTCTAGAGGAAAGATGGAATTTATCTAGATTTCAAACGATCTACAATCTATTGATGATCACATATTTAGGGTTCAACACTCGGGGGAGGTAACTCTGAATAGGATATATACATTGCAACCTAAAATTAGAGATGACTCGGGAGAGCTTTTAGGTTTTATGAAATCTTCTGCAAAGAACCATAAATTTTAATGTCTTCCTATTATACTAATTTCTATAAGGATATTGAAATCAGGATAATAGAAATTCAACTCATTCTTTTAATAATATCTTGAGTTTAATTGTTCACATTAAATTAAATGTGTGCATATTCCCATTTGTAAAAATCAAGCCTTATTATTTACACACTCAAACTTCGATTGTAAGTTAGAATTTAGTTAAAATGTATGTAGATTAAAATTGAAACTATGTATTTTTGCACACTCATTTATTCATTCGAATGCACATTATTTAGAAACTATAATTAGAATTTTGATTTTCTAGATAATTGTACATTAATAAAACTAAATTTTCATAGTTCCATATGTGCATATACATTTCACTCATAGAAAAGATATATAGCTCACACTAAGACTAATAAAACTCTGAAAAACACTAAGCAAAACCTCTAAAACAATCACTCAAACAATAAATAAAACAAAGAATGCTTAAAAGACACATCACTGATAGAAAGATAAGATAATAAAAATGATCATCCTCAAAATCATTTTAAATACAAGTTAATCTAGCACATAAGATTAATGTTAATTCACATCCATGCTAGCTCAAATAACTCATTGGTTGATTAAAGCAAATGCTTAATATGATCATTCATGAAAACTGCTTTAATCCATCATTTTATTTCTCTGCAAACTATTATGATTAAAATGACTTTACACTAATATATCGACAATGAATGTCCACATCAATTTGAACTCTTTAACAAAGAAAAAGTGCAGGAAAATTTTAAGTGTATGCAGGAGAACTTGAGTTGAGCATAGAAGAATGACATCAATGAAAAATCACAATCTTCCTCTATGCTCTCAAATCCAAGAAGAAGTGCCTACAAGTTCATGTTCCGGATAAAAAGGAATGACTGAAATTATAGCATGGAACAACATCAAATTTTAGAATTGGCATCAAAGGCTTGACAGCAGAAGCTAATCGCTTAGTTAAGACTAACAAAAATACCTACAAACTCAAATGAGAAATCTATGAAGGGAAGCACCAAAAGAGATAAGTTGTCAAACTTGATTATATTATTGCTATATGCTCTTGATGCCTCTGAATGAACTGCATTGGATTTGAACTAAATTGAGTTTACTGCTTTGAGCTGAATCATGTCAAAAATCTTAACAAACCTTAAAATGATCAAAACTCATTACAGTCCTAAAGCATATCAAGTCTATTTGGGAAATCTCACAGTTTAAAATCTTGTATAAGAATTACATTACTAGTCATTCCTTCTGTAATAATGTTTATTGGCTTGATCTCACATAAAGAATTAGAATTGAAAAATAAAAACTCATAAAGTTAACCATCATGCATACAAATAGAACATATAAAATTAACAAAATTCCATGAACATTCAAACATCCAAAACTTTTACCTTCTTAAAATATTAACAACCATCAATAAGTTCAAAACATTTAACAAAAAAATTAAAAATAATTATTCTTTTAAAACTTCAATAACCACTAACAACTCTGTAAGTCTATCCTAAGTCTTAGAAAGTTCCTTCTTCAAAGCCTTAATTCTATCCATAGTATCTCCATAAGCTATACACTAGTTAGTTAAAAGAAGATCTGTAGAGACATTTATCTTCTTAGCAGACTTTAATTCCTTCTTCAACTATTTCACCTCCTCTTCCAAAAAGTGAATTTGACTATTTCCCTCACTTTTCTCTTGCCCCATTGTTGCTTGAATGTTAACCTCATATATTGTCTGTCCAACTAAATATAATAGAATAAATGGGTTACAACAAATTCTCAGAAGATACATAAAACTTTATAGAACTAATCATCTAATTGATAGCTTAATCAGGAAATAGATCTTCAAATTTTAGAGATCCAGACAAGACAAATTAGGATCATGCATTATCACTATTAAACAACAATGAATAAAAGATACACATCCAATATTTAACCAACTAAAAGAACAATTCTATAAACAACATAAATCACTAAACATAAATTTTCATAAAAGACCAGAACATGTAAAATCACAAATGTGAGTTTAAAGAGTTGTAATATTACATATAAAAAGTTTAGATGAAAAATCAAAAATACTTAATCAGCTAAAACATCCACAACTGCTTCCAACTCTTTAACTCCTTGGTGAGCTTTGGCTAACTCTGTCTCCAAATCTTTAATACGTTTTACGGCCTCCATATAAGGCATAGAGTTCTTAGTTAAGAGACGATTAAAATAAAGGTTACTACCCCTAACAATAGCCAAATCAACCTTCAGCTGCTTAATACTATCCTGAAGAACCAGACATCTCTCTGCCACCTTAAAAGCAGCATCGTCTTTCTCACCTTGACTAAACTTTACAGAAGAACTTGAAGACGCCACGGTTGCCTTAGTAAGCACTGAAGAGTCATCTCTTTCTAATTCCTCTATGTAAGAAAAGAGAAAGATGAAAGCGTCTCTGCTTTCCAAGTAATCTATCAACTCCTCCATAAATAACTCTCAATTGTCACCCCTGATAATAATGATAGACAACCATTCATTAAAAGGAGAAGCATATTAACAGTAAATCATGCATTGTCACTATATTTACATCCGGCATATTAATATGATTTTGATAAATTGATAAATGTCTAATTTTTTATTCTTTATAAATATGCTTCTTGCAATAATAATGATGTTTAATTATCAAAATGCTTAGAAGATGTTTAATCAACTTAATCAATCTGGTCGTTATAATAAATCATTTCATGGTTAAGAAAATTGAGTGATAAATTATAACCAAAGAGGGGGAGAAGAATTTAAAGAAAGATATAAGACAAGTATAATTAAGGGAGAGAACTAAAATTAAAAAAAGAAAAAGTAATAACCTAAAAAATTTTTATTATCACAAAACAGGGAAGAGAAATATTAGAGACTTGTAAGAAATAGACTTATAAGAATAACAGTTAAAGCTAGAAAATTGATAAAAGGGTCAAACCCATAGGATTATACAGATCAAATATTCAGGGGGAGATTAAAAGAAAATTTCTAATTTTTGTACAAGTCCTTAAAGTTTTATCATTGGCAAAAAGGGAGAGAATGTTGGGATTATATTATATATGATTTTGATGATAACAAAACTTGTATTAAATTTAGAAACCTGTATGCTTAAATCTCTAACGATCATATATATGGCTATGAATTAATAAAAATTAATAATTAACTAAACAAGCATACAATCTTCATCTTATGGTGCGCATAACATTAATTAATCTGTACTGCATAAATTTGCTAAATCATATCAAGCACCATTATTACTTAAGCTTTCATATTATGCATTCAATAAAAATGTATATTATTCTTGCTTTATAAAATGTTACAATCATATGAGGACAAAATACATTATGATATTATATATGAAAGCTGACAACATAGCAAGTCCAAAAATGTTCAAGTGCGGGATAATGATCATCTGTAACAAATTGCCATAACTATCTGTCATTTTCTAAAAGAACTAAACTGATAAAAATCTTGGAAGAAGAAGAAAACATAAGTTTTGGAGTTAAGCAACAAAGAAGGTTGATTTATATGTTTCCATGAATAAAAACAATAGGAGACAAATAAGGCTTCGAAGATGTGCTACAATGAGTTCACGTTGTCTGTCAACCTCAATGAAAAAATATCAATAGACAAATGCAAAACAAGAAGTTAAAAAAGAAGCTATGATCAGAGAGCTCAAATTGTGTTTGAGAAATTTGGACCACTTACACTGGATCTGATCAAAGTCTATCCAAAACAAAATGCAAGGATGAAGAAGCAACTCAACGGCTTAGCAGGCAAATGAATAAAAGGAAGAAAGAAAAAATTACCGCTCAGACAATCATGCAACAAAAGAAGAAAACTTTGTCTAATCAACAAAGTTAGAAGAACAGATTCGTTCAAGGATAAGAAGGCTTGATAGAAGGGAATCCAACTTCAACTGAGCCAAGACAGATAAATCAAGATTGGAGAATAAGGCAATTGATAGAACAAACCCCTTCTGTTACTCAAAGTGTACAAAAAAGTTAAAGAACTTTACCTCATCTTGGGATCAAAAGGTCATTTGTTACAACAGACAAAGTTCAACCAAAGGAGAAGACAATGTAAATGTTGCACTATGAGCATAGACAAAGTTGAGAACAGAAAATGTAATACTTGAATCGAAAATGGGCTACAACAGACAAAGGCACGATCATCTACTACTCACGATAGACGAATGTGATGTGCAAAGTATTCTATCCAAGACAAAATTGAACACACTTTGTCTATTGCTTACACCAGATGAACATCACACTTCGTCTATTCGAGCAAGTTGAAGTAAGCTTTATCTGGCACCTTCAATAGACAACAAGGAACAAAAGAAGAAAATAACACTTCGTTTGTTAGTACAAGACTAAGCAAGCTTTGTTTGTCACCTCCAACAGACGATGAAGAACACAAATAAAGCATATCCTACTTCGTTTGTTCATATTAAGGAAACTATTTGTCAATCGATTAGCTCATCTTTGTCAACACCATTCAAAGTTAGTTTATTATCTTTAACAGACAAAGCGTGTATATGAAGGATCAATCAAAAGACAAATCTTCTTGAGGAATTAAGACAGACTTGAAAGTGTTTGTCTATCAATCAGTTTAACTTCATCTGTCCCATTCAAATTTCGTTGGCTACTTGCAACAGACAAATCATTCTTATGGAAGTTCAATTGACAGACAAACCTATGAAAAATTCATCTACAAATAATGGCTAACAAATACAGACACAAAGAGACCATGGCTTGTCAAAAGAAAACTTGATTTATGTGTGTAGCATACAAATGGCATCTGCACTCATGCCGTCATTGTGCAAACTTACGCCAGTCATCATTTTCAGCAATAAGTGGCGCTACAAGACTTTCAAAGCTGTGATGAGTTAACAAGGAATACCTTTTTACACAACTCATCCTCCTCTCTGAACGGCGACGCAGCAACTCGAGACAAATCAAAAAGACATAGACTTCAATGACAGAAAACTCAAACAGCCTTATTCATTCAATGCTGCTCTCATTTTTGCATTCAATGAACTCATCTTCTCCAATGGTCGAGACTTTGAAGAAGCTATTTAAGGAGAAGAAGTGGGTTGATTCAAAGGTGGTGAAGGAACCTACTTCAGATGTGCTCAACTTTATGCAAATCCTTCGATCCATGGCCAAGAGCTTAAACCGTCATTTATCCTTCTTGAGCTTAAACCTTCATATCCTTATGGCCATTATCTTTACATTATAAAAAGATCATTTTGTGTTACATAAAGCTGGGAGGGAGAGATCATATCTTCTCTTGTGCTTCTTTGTAACACTTTTTAAAGTATCAGTTTTCTAGTTAATCTGAAAAATCAGAGAGTTTGTGGTAAACTAATAAACCACATTGTAATGAGTTGTTGGTGATCTCCAAAAAACCATCAAGTTTATTGGTGAGCTTCAAAACCATTGAGTTGGTAGTGAGCTCGGGAAAACTACCAAGTTTGCCTATGATTTTTAAACAGGTGAGTTTTCTGGTGAGCTCATGAAACCAGAAGAAGTGTCGGGGACACTTGTTTAATACCCCCTAGAGCTAGAATCCATAACAAGTCTCAGGGACACTTATATATTCCATTGTACGAGGTATTGTAGAACCCAAGGCATAATGAGTTGGTATCCTTGGAAGAGTAGATATACGGATGGGGTCCTTAACCAATATAAAAATCTTATTGTCTGTGTGTATGTGTGTGTTTATTTTATTTCTCTGCACTTTACTGTTCTATTATTCATTTTACGTCACACCATACATAAGCACGAAAAGAGGAAAATGATCCAACGAGGGTTAAGTAAAGAATTTTTATTTACCCAATTCATCCCTC
>JAYJMB010082558.1:3869-21626 GCA_036873735.1 Pouteria campechiana
TTATTTTATTTTATTTTTTCAAAACAAAGCCTCTTAATATTTGTTGGGTTTTGAGTTTCTATATTCTGTAAGAGTATAAGACCCACTTTACCTGAATATGGGTTATGGGTTTTGTTTGTGAGCTCATCTTTATACAGGAATGCAATGGGATATTTATTGGGGTTTATTCTAAAATTTTTAAAAGAAGATTACTGGTGGGAAAGAATCTGTTTCTAACAGGAAAGTTGTAATCTAATTCTAAGATGCTAAAAAATATATATTTTTTTGCAAAATAAACTATAAATCGTCATTGTTGTCTCCCTCTTAAAGTATCATATCCTCCCTTTTTTCGTTTATATTTTTAAAATGCTTTTCTACTCTTTTAGATCTCTTCCTTTAGCTTGGCTTGTGGTTTGAGTGAGAATGTAGCTGTGGATAAGACCAAAACTTCGTTTTGGCTCCACTCGGCCGGCTTCCATTTGTTGATAATTGACATAGAAGACAACGACCATGTTTATCCGTCGCAAAATTACTTGAAAAAAAAAATCACAGATAAGTTAAGATGGATATTATTCTATTTCTAAGATTTCTGATCCAATTCATCAGGTCAAATTGTCAACAGTGCTACTTCTTGTCGTGTCCAACTCCCATGAAAGGCCGCTAGCTTTTTGGTCCCAATCTACTACCACCTTGTCAACTAAGGCATCATCACGTTCAAATGCATATATGTAGGGATGGGTGGGCTTCACTCATTGGGATCATATGTGTTTGCTGCCCCAAACCCAAAGGTGATCAACAATTTTATTTAATCAAAATAACCGTCAAGGGATCGAAATTAAGCGCCAAGCAATCTGTCAACCAATTATCTTTTTCTCAAGGATAATCGAGAAAATTAAACTAGTTTAAAAGTGGAGATTAAACAAAATCGATCAAGTTGATTTACTTTTCATCTCGTGGAATAAAATTTTGGCCCATGTAAGTATGAAAATTTGGTAAAATATCGTCTAACTATGAATTTTACGTACTAAATCTTATAATCAAACGTTTTGATAAGATGGGGTCAGCATCAGTTTGAAAACGCAGGAAACATCGTTGACAATAATCGAATTAGCCTTAAAAAACACAAGTTGCCATAAGCCCGAGATTTTGACAGCCCCGCAGCTTCATCTTCCTCATTTCCTTGGTTTGGTCCTTCCATGATTTGTGGAACACTGCTAACAGTAATGACTCCCGGTTTCGTCCTTCCATGGCTGGTTAGAGTATCGTTAGCAGTTAGCGTTGGTTATGCATTTTGAGGTCTCTTTCATGGATTCAGTAAAATGTCTCATCGTCAGTATAAAATGTCAGAGCTATATAACTATCAGACTAGAGCAATTGACTATCAAGAAGAACACACTCCAATAGGATAATTTATTGCATTAAGAACAGCTTCCAAGAGGATAATTTATTTCACCCATTGGCTTGAATCTTCCACAAAGCTATGTTTTAAATGACTATGCTGACAAGGGTGACTACGGCTCCTGGAGTTGACATAATATACAGAGGTAAGTCCCTGGATTATTCTTATATCTCTTGGGAAGAAATACAAGGACCGGATCACTTAATTTGCCTCTCAAATGAAATTTTCATTAGAATATATTCAGGGGCCGTTTGGTTGGGAGGAAAATAATTTTTTTTTCCAAAAAATGAAAATTAACAATTCAATTTTTTATTCATTATCTATTATTTTATTAAAAAATTATTTATTTTTTTCTTTATTTATTTTATAGTTGATGTGGCTTCCTACACTATTAATCCTTTTATTTTTTTCTATTACTTTCATTTCCCATATTCACTTTATTATCAATACCATTTTTAAGTTTCATAATCTTCATTATTATAATCGGACCGGACTGGCCAGTCCAACTAATTCAACCATGAGTCAATCTGTGAATAGTTCAATTTAACCCGATTCAATCCAATAATAATATTTTTAATTTTAATATTTAATAGAAGAACATAATAAATCAATATAATATTATATTATAATAAAAGATGTATATACTTAGATTAATATCTATAATTTAGATTTTTAAACTTATGTTTATATCATTTTTATAATTTTTCTAAATAAATTAAAAAACAATTCATCTAATCAAAATAGCTGATCGAACCGTGAACTGGATGGCAAACTGGTTCAGCACTGATCATAGTCGTATCACTAATCCTTTTTTTTTAGTCTTTAACCATTACTTTACTTTCTCCAAATATTTTCGTTTCATTTATTCACTTGTAAAATCAACTCTATAATCTCTCTTATTCATTGGCCTGGACAAATCTTTAACACCTTAGCTGCTAAATGCAACTACTTATAGATGCTTCGTCCTAATTTTTATGCCACGGAACGAAGTCATGATGAGATGAATTTCTAAACCACCCAGCCTAATTACCCCCCCTTCCCCCAATAATCTCATGGAAGATATGATACTGCTGGCCAAGAACAACCCCCAAAGAAGATTTTCGAGATAACTTTGCTCCTCACCATCCGACCTCATCTTCTGCTCCACGGACCATACTAACATGCTTCGCTGGCCCAGATGTTTCTTCGAGCATTTGTCACGCAAACACCTGTGCATGGCAGGCAGACTCCACCTTCCCTCTTTTCCTCCCTCCATATATGCAACATCCGATCCGTCCATCTGGAGGATCACAAGATTTTCATCATACAACCCCCGCTCCAAAATCCAGCCAAAGAAATGGACGAATGAATTAGGATATTTTCATGCTTCTAACCCAAAAATCCAGCCAAAGAAATGGACGAATGAATTAGAATATTTCCATGATACTAACCCAAAAATCTAGCCAAAGAAATGGACAACTTTGTTAGTGGGATGGGTTGTTTGATGCAGCGTGTGGGCAAACGGCGATCAGAAGTCGCTAATGCTGGTAGGAGTGATAATTTCACGCGCAATCATCATGCTTGTAATTGTTGCTGCAAATCATTTGTTTGCCCAAAAAACCGATGGCTATGATTGTCCACACGCCTCTGGAGCATGAGAAAGAATCGCAACCAAGAAATCAGATTGATCTTAGATGTAATTCTAATTTCAACCGTAGATTTAGACCAAAGAATTTTACAGACGGTCGTGATTGTAGACGAAGTTGATGGATGGATAGGATTGCACCACACTCTCTAAAGAAACTGAGACAACGGCTGCTTTCATCTCCAATCATTGTTTCCTTTTTATCGGGTCGCTATTTTTGCCACTACACTCGAAAAAGCGGGATCTTATAACGTCTTCATTTCATACTCGCATTCCTCAATTACAGTAGCAGAATCTATGAATTCTTAAATCGAAACCGTTCAGATGATTTATGCGACATAGAAATAACTAATTATCTAAAAATCCTGGTTGTTTCTGGCAAGATTACTTCGTAAAATCTTATATTTTATTTTCCGTGCTAAATATTGATTTAGTGGTCTGACCTGGTTAATAAATTTGAGACAGTTGTCCAATTTAAAGTGAGATAATCAACATATTTGTTTCTATTTCAGTTACATGCGACTCATCATTCACGCGCCACTTTCTGCGGGGATCACACACAGGCAGGGTAAAATAAAAAGGTGCTGCCCACGTTCTCCTACCGTAGATTCCGGCAGACTCGTATGGGACGAAGCATAACAACAATTTCCGTTCCGCCAGTTAGGCTTCGCTGCCTCATCGTATTGTACGTATATATAAAAAAATACTGATACTCCTGCAGACCAACTCAAATCCTATTCATGCAGTCTTGAAATTCTGTCAACGTAGACCATTCGATATGAGCATATAGATCTAAAAATGCATATTCCGACGTTGTATCTAAGAAATTTATGTTATATATTTAAAAAATAAAATATGAAATGCCATCCGTCCATTTCATACTCAATGATTTCCAGATTTTTGTATCTTAATTAATTTTTGGATATGAATATTCATGCATAAGGTAAAATTAGCTACTAAACGGCTAAGATTATTTATTTGATGCGCTTATACAGAATTCGAGGCGCATGCCTATGGCATCGTCCACCAGAGCCAGCGTAGCAGGTCCGTCCCTTCCTCCTGTTGATACGTCCATCCGATTCCGTCCGTGGAGACAACGACACGCAATCCCAACGTGACACATCATCCCTCCATTACCTTGTCCTCGTGCAATTGGCCTCAGCCATTTCCTCGTAGTTACAGCCGAACAACAACATTGCATTCGCGCGTCCACACAAACAAACCCCAAGCGCCACGCTATCGCTTCGCATCATCCATCCCTAAAATAGAATCCGTCCAATTCACACGGATGCCTTCTCGTTTCGTTAATCGTCAGAAGGTGGCCCGTGTGTGATGGGCGGGTCGAGCGTCTTTTATGTTGGGAAAGTCGGAAGGACGTTGCTGGCCTCCATCATATCATATTCTCTCTCTCCAACTGTAATCTCCTGTCGTCATTCAATTATCTAAGTATTCTTACCTTCGGCGGTATTCTCGGCTCCATCCATCCTCTCTTTCTCTCTCCCCCTCTCCATCCATACACATCATTCTGCTCACATTACATGCTCCTCCTCCCCATCATCAAATGGATATTCGGCCTCATCGCGGAAGATAACCTTCTCTTATTCTTCTTCCTTAACAAGGAAGAGAAGGAGGAGAAGAAAAAGATAATTAAGAAAAGAGCAACAACGGCACCTTGGTTTCGACATGGCCCACGAGGCCAACGGCCATGCAGATGCCATTCTTGACCTTGTGCACGATGTTGGGAAGATCGGAGATTTTGCAGTGCCTATCAAGAAGGATTGCACCGACCTCGCCCGCCGCATTTCTCTCCTGTCACACCTTCTTGAGGAGATTAGAGATTTCAAGCCTTCTGCTCCCTATCCGTCCTCCTCCTCGTCTTGCACATCTTCATGTTCTTCTCCGTCTCTGTGTCTGAATGAGTTGAGGATGGCGATTCAGGCGGGGAAGCGGTTGCTTCTGATCGGACGCTCAATGGGGACCGTCATCCATGTGAGTCTTCCATCTTTGATGCGTAATTTTCGTCGTTTTAATGGCGTTGTGTGAATTGCAATGTTGTTGGTTTTGATTGGTAATTGCTGTTCGCGGATATTTCACTATTGCATTGGATCGTTGCGGAGGTCCTTGTCGCATTTCACAAGTATCCATTTTCAAATGATTGCCACAGACCCACATGCTGCGCTTCAGGCTGGCTGATCCGTGATCGGAACTTTTCGTTTGATTGCAATTTCGATCCATAGATTTGCAATGGTTTAACAATTAGGATGACTGAATGAACTCACCAACCGTCAAACACGCTTATATATTTTGATTGAGAGATGGCCTAAAAACTCATCAACGACCAACCTGCATTTTCCCAACCGTCTACTTGAATGCCACCAACCAAGCAATGGGCAGCCTCGTTATTGGATTCTCGGACCATTGACTTGTACAGGAACAAGTCCTAACAGACGAGTGGCTCTAGTCTGCTAATTGGCATATGGGTCCCAATCAAAACTGTGACATTGAGATCTGTTTTCCAAGGCATAATTGGATGAAAATCATGTGGGGCAACCCCTGAACGGGTAAGGACTCAAAATCTACCTCTAACAGATGATCCTGACCATAGACTTCTTTGTGGAATTTGGACCATCGACTGTTTTCTGTGCGGCCTTTTATTGGTGCCAACGTCAGCCGACCAGATTACCCGGTCATCGTGACATTTTTGGGCCGTTGACCAGCAAGGTTGGTTCCCATCAGGCAGATGGCTCTGATCATCTGATGATGTTTACATGTGGATGGATCTGTTTTCTTTCTAAAACCTTCATTAGATAGTTTTGACAGAGTAGCAATGGCAACGCCGTGCTTGGATGCCACTTTGACATGGCTTGTTATTGACAATTCAACGGATAGGGAATGACCCATTTTTATTTGTTCTCTTTATCAGGAAGAATTGAGATTTCTCAATGCAATACGCAATCAAAATCATACCTAAAAATCGACATGATTTGAGTGCAGACACTAGGAATGTGAATGCAATTTTGATGCTTCAACTGTACTCCATTGCCCAACATATTTCATCACAATCAGTTTATGTTCTTAGATCTCAGGCAATATATGCCATTATGAAATCTTGATAATCGATTGATGAGGTTGATCAATTCCACATTCCTGTGAGCTGTTTCCTCTACTAAACCTTTCTTTTTTCTTGATCAAGGATTCAGCTAGGAAGAGGATCGCATTCCAATTCCAACATGTGACATGGCACCTGGAGGGAGTCCTTGGAAGTTTGCCATTTGATTACTTTGATATATCAGATGAAGTTAGAGAACAGGTATGACTAACATAAAAATCTGAAATCCTTGGCACGTTTATGGTACAGTTTTGGGATTGAACTTGGCTCAATTTGGGTGTTGACCCATATAAATAATAATCTGCTGGTGGCCTCCATTTGAACTTTCAGATTGCCCAGGTTCTGATTCTCTTTCTAAAGATTGCATTTCCACATATATGTCCCCGTTTTATTGGTCATCATGGTGTTTTGATAGGTCGAGCTGGTTCGTGCACAATTGAAGAGAGCAACGGAGCGAAACGGTCCGCCGAATTTGAAAGCTTTTACGGTTATATCAAGCATCTTCTCCCCAACATTTACTAATGGAGTTGATCAACGTGTATTGGGCAAAGCGATTGCAGGCATGCAGAATGAAAACAGAGGGATCACCGATCCTGATTTCCAGGCAATGGTAGATATGATGTCAGAAATCTATGGTCGCACCGGGCCTGAACTGGAAACCATGATTTCTACCTTAGAGAATCTCAGCAACCATCCTTCCTCTGAGAGCCATCAATTAAACGAAAGCAGAGAAAATCCAGAAAGCTTAGCAGTCAGGAACTTAGAAGAAATCAAGAAGCCCGATTCTCAGCTGATTCCTGATGACTTTCGCTGTCCCATATCTCTTGAATTGATGAGGGATCCTGTCATTGTAGCCACTGGGCAGGTACAATTGATCGTAAACATTTCAGCCTGTGTGTATATTTCCATCCAGAGAGGTCCAAATACCACTTAATGTGGGCATCTTAATCTCACTCAATTAAACTTAGATTGCCTCTGTTCAATGGTGAAACTCAACCATCTTCTGCAGCATTTTGATTATCTTTACATTGTGTTGCAGACCTATGAGCGGTCTTTCATACAGAGATGGATAGACTGCGGCAACAGAACATGCCCAAAAACTCAGCAGAAGCTCCAAAACCTGACGCTAACCCCGAATTATGTTCTCAGAAGTGTGATCTCACAATGGTGCGAGGCCCACAACATCCAACCACCGGAAGGATCGGCCAACAGCAGATTAAGGAACAACAGGTCTTGCCAACAAGTCAGTGGAGACAGAGCAGCCATCGAAGCTCTTGTCTGTAAGCTCTCCAGCCAGTCCTACGAAGAGAGGAGAAGTGCAGCTGCAGAAATTCGGTCACTGGCCAAACGAAACACCGATAATCGGATGATGATAGCAGAGGCTGGAGCCATTCCGATTCTAGTCAATCTCTTACAGACCGATGACTTGAGAATGCAAGAGAATGCAGTCACTGCACTTCTCAATCTTTCCATTTACGAGAGCAACAAAGCTGCGATAATGCTAGCAGGAGCCGTTCCCTCGATCGTCGAAATCCTCAGACGCGGCAGCATGGAAGCCAGAGAGAACGCTGCTGCCACCCTCTTCAGCTTATCGCTAGTAGACGAGAACAAGATAACAATCGGAGCATCTGGGGCGATAAAAGCATTGGTGGAATTGCTTCGCAATGGCAGTGCTCGTGGGAAGAAAGATGCTGCAACTGCACTCTTCAATCTCAGCATCTATCAAGGCAACAAGGTCCGAGCAGTGCGCGCTGGGATTCTAGTCCCGCTAATGAAGATGCTGACGGACACCAGCGAAAGCATGGTAGATGAAGCACTCACCATACTATCAGTCCTTGCGAGCAATCAAGACTGCAAGGAGGCGATAGCCAAAGCCAATGCAATACCGCTGTTGATCGACCTTTTGAGAACAGGGCAGCCGAGGAACAAAGAGAATGCGGCTGCCATCCTGCTGTCGCTGTGCAAGAAAGACCGGGAGAACCTGGCATGCATAGGGAGGTTGGGTGCGCTTATTCCGCTAACTGATCTGACAAGAAGCGGCACAGACAGAGCAAAGCGCAAGGCTACTTCGCTGCTGGAGCATCTAAACCGGATGCAGCAGCAGAGGTAGGGTGTAGATTCGATTTGTTTTGAGTTGGAAAGAAGTGCATTCAGAATTGTTTGCGCATGGCAGAGAACCTGAGATAAGAGAAACGAAGAGCAAATGACTATCTGTTGGTTTCTGTCATTCGTTCCCATTCTTTCTGTTGTCTTTGTTGCGGTGGTTTGTGGGTATGTATATTTGAGATTGATTTTTGGGCCTGGAGATAATCCAGTTCTCGAATCGGTGTGATTGAATTTCAGAGACTCAGCTGAAATTGGAAATTCCCAAGTTGTTTACTTCTTCAAGAATTAGTGAATCAAGACTGGAAATAATTTGCTCGTGCAACCAGCTGCTTGGATCTTTTGTGTCCAGAAGCCAGGACTGTGATATTGACATCGATTCATCAACACTTTCGCAGGCTGCGATATTTTATTTTGGGCATCTGCGGAGACCCATTTAAACCAGCATTTGTACCACAGACTTCTGTGTATTTTCATCTGATGCAACAGAAATGTAGGCTAACAATTTGCATTAGTTTTTAATAAATAACTTTTGACAAATTCTTATTTGTCTTCGTCAATTTTAAAGTACATAATTAAATTTAGTTAAAATTTTATTATCACCAGTGCAAATATGTAAATTTATATAAGAATTAATACATTTATGATAGAAATAATTTAGTTATTGGCTTTTTACTTCATTCATGAATTTATGCATAATTAATTATTAATTCATGATGTTTCCATGAATTAAAATGATATTATCCCGAGTGCAAATTAACACGTGTGAAATAATATGTTTGTTATAAAAATTAATCTGATTATTACATTTTCACTTCGTTCATAAATCTATGAATAATTTTTGAAAGCATCGAACACATAGTTTTTGAGTTTTACAGCCAACTGGATTCAGACAAGATTAAAGTAGTAAAAATCAGACACATATGTATGTTTCTCTATCATAACAAGAACTATATAAATGAAATGAAAATTGGGATAGAATTGCTGAAGACCTCAGCCTAATATATATAATCTAATGTATTTAGGACCCAAATTTAAAAATTATCAGTCCCGTGCTGATTGATTTCACTGAGTATTGCTTTTGATCATCACAGATCTAAAAGATTGGTAAACTTTGGCAATTACCCTTGATCAAAGGAATCGTAGAGATCGGATTTCCAACACGTGTAGCCGAAGTTAATAGCGTTTTCATGGCCAGGATCCCTCATCCTGTACGAATGTCATTCGTCCATACATTTTCATTGAACATGACAGATGCTGCTGATATGCGCACTCTGTCTTGGGCCACCATCAAAGCTTTTGCTGGCAGGAAAATGACCTTCACCAATGCATGTGGCCCCATTTCATGAAAAATATCCAACTGAATTTTCCATCCAGCCAATTTAAGGCCTGATCTTTCATCAAGTAAATATCGTACTACGATATTCAAGTTGTGGATCCCAATGACTTGCTTCTAATCCTGGGCTTTCATTGTTTCTGGCGCGGCACAAACTAGAGAAAAGTGTCTACTTGCTAGTCAATCGTATGTATTAATGGACCTAAAAAATACAAATCCGGGGCATAGAAATATCATTTAAACAATGCAATGTGCCAAATCTCATTCCATATTCCTTCGTTTGCTTTGTCTCATGTACAACTGCAACCGACTACCATGCACAAGGAGTCGTGCATATGAGCATCTTGTGCCCAACTCGGTTGGATGTATTACAGGTGTTTGATGATGGTGGTGGCCCTCTACATAGCGGACATCTATACCGATCCACCGTCTTCAGCTAGCTGGAATCTCACTCCCCGTTTCTGCGAAATTAGTGAATTGAACGTGAGAAAGACTGGGCCAAAAAAAAAAAATTTTCAGAATAAAGTAGAGAATGGAAAGGCAAATCCTCCCAATCAAAACTCAACCAAATTCCAGAATATTTTGAACAGAGTATAGATTAGAAATGCCTAATTTCAGCTACTAAAGTCAAGATCAGGTCATAATAACATGCCTAATTTTGGGTTAATATATGGTGAATTTATAACTCAAGGATTGAAATAAATGCATTGCTTTCAACATAAATCAATGGACCAGTTGGTCAAATTTTAATTAAGAGCCAGCACAGCTTCCAGTTCAGAGCTTCTGATAAATGGGTTGAGTCTAGACCTAGCTACCAGCCGCCACGGCACATGTGATGGAGTGTCAAATGTGATTTCCTTCTGTACACATGTGACTCAACCAAGCTCTTTTTCCATGTATTTATCTTTATTATAATATAGTTGACCTTCGGTCATTTACCCCAATAAAAATTATGACGGTTTTGAATAGTTATTGCTTCTTAGGGAGACCACAAACTCCTCTTTTGTGCCAAAGATTGTATAGTAAGTTTTCTAGGTATGAACCAGTCAAGTATGACCATTCACCCTTCACGGGATTGTACGGTAAGAGACTTTTGTTCACGTGTTAGCCCATGTTAGAAAACTAACTTATTAAGCAAAATCATCGCCGTCTAATTCGGCAGTTTGCCACCTTCCAAAACTACAATTGAAAAAGAAACTTAAAAAACGAGGAGATCGTCATTTCCTGTTTGTTACCACATACAGTTTGGCATATATGTCTACACTGCATATAATTTGATCTGTATTAACTAAAATAGATTAATGAAACTCATTCCTTGGACTACTAGAAACCTTCAACCATCGCGCACGATTCATCCCCCGTTGAATAGTAGAATTTCAGCATCCTGCACCGAAAGTTTGTGATTGACTTGATGATAGTTCACATCATTAACATAGGCTTGGAAGCTGGATCAGATGATCAACAGCAACATTGGGAATTATTTTATACTCCGAATGCCATAGGCATTCACGAGGAGCACACACGTTATATGTTAATTTTTATTGTAATGGATGAAACCCAGATTAGAAAAATCCCAACCCTTAATTCTTCGCGATCGACATGGTTAACAGTTTTATATCTAACTATCCACTCAATGTCTAGCAATTTAATACTCCGATGATGGGTAATCTTCTTCTTCGAGTAACTAAAACTAGACCCAAATAGTTGGGATGTCTCATTTAAAATGAAGCAATGTGTGAGTAATTTACAGATACCAGTGCATCATTGAACCCACTCTTCAGAGTAAGGCATTGCTATCCGTATCTGAATAAAGCAAATCGACCTAAAAGATTCTTGGGCACCCACCAAAGCGAAAACCCAGTATTCTGCCAGACTGCATACCTGCCGTGTCTTGTGGATCTCTTCGATGGGTCCAAGAGTAGGCTTCCATTGCCCATCTTCACCCACAGCTGAATCTCCATCGTTGGCGGCGGCGCACAACTCTATGATCTTCCGAGCTGCCTCTGTCTCATCGCTGCTTTCTTCCATCACCTTAGCAATTTGAGCCCTTGGCAGCCTCATCTTCAAGCGCATCGACCCGGTGGAGCTGTTCATGCTGTCGACGGTTGATGCCGATTTGATGGAAGACAAGTCAGACACGGACCGGCGAGATAGCATGAGGGTTTCGAGCCGCTCCTTGGCACTCATGTGGATGCCACCTGACCTCACCCGCCTCGGCAGCTTGGGGTCATCTTGCATCTTGGGCAATTGCACTAGGAAGTATAGTCTCTTGGGCTTGAGCTGTAGGTTTGCGTCTAATGCCTTTGCTCTGACACCCAAGTGGCGAACTGCCTCCGAATCCATCAGAACATGATCTGGGTAGTCTCTGAGCACATCGGCAACCCGTGCAGGCGTCTTGAACTTGAGTGTTTCGCCGTCAATCTTCATGATCTTGGCTGATTTTCTTCCTAGAGAGTTACCCATAATTTTGGGGCGGAGAGAGAGAGAGAGAGAGAGAGAGAGAGAGAGAGAGAGGAACGAAAGAAATGAATGAGTTAAAAATGAAAGTGTTTGGGTGAGAGAGAGAGAGTAAAAGTTTGAAGGTTTGGACGAGAGAGAAGTTTAGTTTTGGCTGGTATAGCGTTTGATGAGATAAAAACGAAAGGTTTTTTATATGGACAATTGGATGGATTTTGATGGGTAGCAGGCGAGAAGTTCGGACGGCTGGTTTTTGTTTTCGTCAGAGGTCAAAAATGGGAGGCATAAGATTCCGGGGTCAGACGGTTGTTGGACGAAGTTTCGACGTCTAGCCTTTCCTTAACATCGGCCTTCCACATCATCAAAGACATCCGTGGATTACTTCCCGCTTGTGGACAGCACTTTAAAAGTGTAGGAGATCTCGTCTGTGGCACGGAAATGCTACAAGCATTTGATAACTTCATTTCGTCTATGGCACGGGAATGCTACAAGCATTTGATGACTTCATCCTTTCTTGGGGGATCAAATCAACGTAGGGAAGAAAAGCATCCAATTATTTCTAAAATGACATGGTTTTCAGTTGGGTCACGGATTGAGAAAAACTAATCGATGGCTCTAATTATTCACAAATGCTTTCCATTTTTGAAAAATTAATGTGAATGGTTTTGATGAATGGGGATGGTCCACGTGACAAAAACGTTATAGAGCAGGTTAGACGGTCCACAAAGATGGCGTGTTAAATGTGTGGAAGCGCACGTTGAGAGGTGCACCCAAGGGAGAGCGGGACTGCAAAAAGAAGTTATCTTTTGCAAAAGCATATCTTTTAAAAAAGACAGTACCGGCCACTAATTCAGGTGGTGTCTCGCAGATGTGACCAATAGGTATGTGCAGCAGTAGGTTGGGGGAGTGGGCCATGCTAGCCACCAACCAGGCCTAAAAAGTCTGGAAGGTTTGGTTCTTGGCACGAGTGTGGTGGAGCTCGCCTGCATGCATGCACATGGGTTTGCAGGCCCTACCAAGCATGTGCCTCTGCCCAAAAAGTCCATACTTGCCATGTTTGTAATCTAAAAAACACAAGTCTTTCCCTCAAGTATAACCGAGCAGGCTGAAGAATTCATGACTATTCTATCCTTTTGTATGTAATATATTTAATACTTCAAGTTGATAGATTATTCGGTAATAGTATGCATGCTTAACCCGAGTAATTAAGAATGCAAGAATCATGTTCCCTAGAATAAGAGATGATGTGAACAAAAAGCACGTCATGCAGGAAGCTATTTGGTATGAAAGTGGGATGATAAGAGGTTGATTATGGCATCATGAGGTAATTTTGTGAAAAGATTACAGATGTTTAATATAGATTAAGGTTATGAAAGTATTGAAGTACCGTAAAGCTAAGCTATTGACCCATGATACAAGCATTCATGTGCAGTAGCAAGCAGGGTTGCTCGACGCCCATGTAGCATGCATTGATCAGAATTTGAATTAAGTCTAAAGTTATGACCGTGGTTTGGACTGCTTCCTTAGAAAGAGGAGATAACTGTGATTACTTGTTTCACTCCCCATCGTGTGAGGGAGGAGTGAGATACTTGTCCTTATACTTTCATTGGTTAATTGCTTGTACCACACTTCAAAGCTTTATAAACATACCACCTTGGATTGTGCGACAATTGTTGTGGGGAACTTTTGTGTGTTTGTTTATTCAAAGGTTGAATTTTGATTTTTCATACATTAGCTATAGTACTTCGCTTTTATCTTATTGTTAAAGTTTATTTTGTTTCCTTCAGCTTCTGTTGTATGGACTAAAGCCGGTACATGGTGTAACCTTCAGATGAGGATGCTCTTACCCAACTTAGTCTCCCTCCAATATAAATCAGTTACAATTTATAAGAACAGACTGAAAAAACTGAAATTCATATAACTGATGCAACATACTAATTAGGATAGAGTGATGCTGTCCTTAAATTAGTTTTGTTTTCCCGAATTGCAATTTGGTTCTTTGTCAATGAAAACGCGCTAAAATGTGTACCATCCAAAATATTTGCTTGTCTACTTAATAATGAGCCAGATAAGGATGGAACGCGTGATGATTATATATCCGAAGACGACGCCAAAGTCCCCAAGTCACATAATTTCTCGCGTGTTTGAATTTTGAACGTTTCACGTTTTCAAACAACCGTTTTGTTTCGTTGTCTATTTTCCATTTTCAACCAAACCCCTCCTCGACCGACTGCGGAGATTTAGGCATCAGTGCATCACAACCTCGTTCAACCGTAGCCCGCGGCACCACGGGAACCGATGCATCCATATCTTTATCCTTTTTACACCGGTCGATTCGTTGAATGATGGAGCCATCCGAATCCGATTCGGTAAATGTGGACTCGCGGAAATTCCTACAGATTCCTTTATGCTGACGTGGCATAGAGATCCAGAATTTTCAACCCCCTTGTCAATCATGTGCAATGCGAGGATCGGCGCGGTTCAGATGGGCATGCATGCATCATTGAGCGCGTGCCCACCTGAAACACGAGTGAAAATCCAGACCGTTGATCTGGTGGAAATAAAACTTATAATATGGAATATATAAGATAAGTCTAAATTTCATGAAAAAAATATTTTTGAAAGTCAATCGACCTCGATGTCGACAGGTAAAATCTCTATGATAGTGACCATCTTCTCAACGGTCCAGATTTATTTTATATAAATCAAATTGCGCATGCGCTTTTTGCGGGCCTTGCATATTTCAGTTGCCCGCAGCTCCTCCTGTTGCTTTGCATCTGATGATCGGCTTCTGCCATGTCGTTACACTGGAATTTCAACGGGTAGAAACCAACTGGTAGGCAAAGACAACCGAACCAGTACACGCGGTTCGCCAACTTGGTGTCCCCCCACGTATGGGCAATTCTAGTGGTACAGAGGCTATCACAAGTAGCATGTGGATGAAATCCAAACCGTCCACCAGATCTTTCGTAGGCTGGATGGACGGCATCCAAAATTTTCGAGCAATTGAATTTATCTTTTCTTCTCCTATAGAGTCATCATATTTGTCGCCCTGGTGTGGGGTTCTCTTGGAAGTTGGACGGTTGCCATTCAAGGAATGATAACTATTTGACGGTCCAGAATAGCCGCTGAGGAACTTGGCGCGGAGTCTGGGAATGATTCTGCGTTTGCCGCGTTCCCAAAACAGGCGGTCCTCATTGACTGAGAGGTTAGATTGTGGGCTGATTGGGCCCATAAAATGAGCTCACTAAATAATCGACCCACATCACATGACAAATTGACTTCCAGATCAATTAGAGGTTTCAAATGTTTTTTGGTCAGCCTTAGCCATCATTACTAATGCTTGCGCTTGGTATAAGGTTGGAATGGAAAGGGCTTCCTATGCATAGAGTCATAAATTAATTAGAGATTTACAGATGACGGGTCACAAGAAAGAGTCCCTCGTCAAACTGCATTAGAAGCATTCCAAGGTCAAGGGGTCGGTCGCTTACCGTAATTAGCCAGAGAACCCTTTCTCATGCAAACGTTTGTTCTGCAGACGCGGAGTGCCTTCCGCCAGCGTTTCAAGTTTCTTCGACATAGCTAGTCACCTATCGTCTTCCTAGAAGAGATGGACTAGTCAACGAACGAAGGGCGCCAAACCTCCGTTTGTTGCCAAACTTAACTTCCTTTTGACAAAAAATCCAGTCGTGCTGAACATGTCTACAAGCCTTCATAGATCCCTTCTCTTGTTCTTGCTTTGCATGCATGGTTGCTGCTCTTTGACCATCCATTTTCAACTTCCAGACTGATACAGAAGTTTGGCTAAAGCAGATCTGGATGTGGCTGCAAACAAATATACGGTTTGGTTTCAGTTCATTTCATCCGATGCGTGGACTGTTGTTTTCAAATCTGATCATGTGACATTGGAGTTTCAAGGCCGAGATAATTAGGTGGTTGCCATAGCTAAGATTGGTGTGGCATTGTTCATGTAAATCCGAAATTATACATAATAAATGTGCTTCCTTGTCTAATGTGAGACATCACATAGGAAAAAGTTAAAATGAAACGCCCGCCAATATTTTCTTTCTCCAAGGTCTACTGCAGGCCTTTTGGGTCATTCCTATTCATTTCCACCTTTCAAACACACACAGGGTAGAGAGAGAGAGAGAGAGAGAGAGAGAGAGAGAGAGAGAGAGAGAGAGAGAGAGAGAGTTAACGTGCGTCTTGCTGGATACATCGACGAAAAGCAGTGTTCTTTTTTCCAGCTTGTACACATTAATTGCCAACGTCAACATCGGTCATAATTTTTTCCTGTCCATTGAGTTGCATTTTATCACGGCCCAACTTCTAGAAATTTTTGCCAGCCCTCTCGCTCGTTAGCTGGAGTGCCTTTTTTTTTTTTTTATGGAATTTAATTTTGGGGCGAAGTAGGCCGCTCCACTTAATAGGTGAGCCATAGCTATTCAGAAAACCAAAAATATATAATTGTCATGCTTTCCTTTTCAATTAATGCACGATGGCTTCATTTTGAAGTTAGTATCCCCCGTTAATCCAAAGATGATCCACCTAGGCATGTTTCCATCTCTTAAAACGTGCCAGTTTTGTAGGAAACATATACATCTAACACAACATTCATATAGATGGGGCCAGGTTAATAACTGGCAAACTTGATTTGATTGATTGCATGGGCACTCATGAAAAAGGCTGATATCTTCGTTTGAGTGGATGTTATGAGCAAGTGGCGTGTTCAGACGGGAAGAAATATTTTAAAGGCTTAAATCCAATATTTCAAAAATTCCAAGGATTTATCAAGGAAATATGAAGAATGGACATAGGTTTCTACGCATTCATTTTACTATTTTGTATGAACTTAATTTTGGGTATTGAAATATTTATGGTGGTAGCCATCTGATCTGATGAATTGACCTTTTCTTCGCCGAAGAAGAAGTCACGGCTAGGGAATTCTATTGAAGGTTTGCCGTTCAAGGAATGTCTCTCCACTCTCCAGTCTATTTGACGGTGCAGCATAGCCTCCCGTGATTTCCGGGGGAGTTCTTTCCAAGACTCCCTCCCTCCATCTTCTCCGCGTCCTGGTGGAAAGACTCCAAGACAGCATATCAATGGCCCACTCAATTCATTGCTGCAATCATATCATCAAATAAAGATAATGGATTCGTTAATTTCTCAACATTTGTCAGAAGTTTTGATTAATCAGTGGTATACATACATTTCATGCGTTAATTTAGGCCCCGTGAACTAAATTCAAACCTTTCAATACTGATTGGACGTTCAAAATCTTTTCCTCACCAACCCTAGCCGTAATTCCTGGGCTCGGGACAGGGTTTGAATGAGGAAGGCATGCTATAATTAAGGTAAATAAACAAATAGTTGTCCGATGCATGGCAGGCTATAAGAGTTTGAAAAAGGGTGCCTTTACAATCTGTAATGAGTTTGCACAAAGAGCGTGGAAAATGTTCGGGTGTCAGCGTGGGGAGCCCTTCTTGGGCACTGAAAACCGTTACTCTTGGGCTTGCAAGTCTCGTGGACTAAACTGGCGGCTGGAATACCCAAGTATTTAGCTCATGAGTTGTGTTTGGACTGGAGTAAGCTTTGATATGCTTGGAAATAAGAGATAATGATAACAACAAAAGCAAAAATAAATATCAGTAAATTAGCTAATAAAGACGAAATAGACGTCTTTTTATAAAAAGAATAATGTTAATATGAAATATATAAATTATTAAAAAGGCCATACTCAGTGCATAGAA